>NQII01001427.1:252551-264169 GCA_002778355.1 Clitarchus hookeri
ACCACTGTTTAACACCCGTCAAAGTTCACAATAACAATAAGCCTTCGCGTCATTTTCATTGAAGCTGCAGGTATCATAGGAAGGTTACAGTTCTCTGTGTAACATGTTATAACAACTTTTATTGTGGGTCATTTTGTTACAGCATTGGTTAAAATTACGATATACGGAAGGAAAAAGTGTATCGTAATGCTGTGAGCGTATGCGGCATAGACGTAACTTAAAGAGTTGACATTGCGTCTCTGGTTTTAATATTTTCGTACCGCTGACCAGTATGTCCAAGTTGCGGTAGGTAGAGAACTAAAAAAAAGGGTAGATAACGACACTACCAAGGCATGTGTGGAGGCAAATCCACGCACCCTCGTCAGGGAACGTTTCCTGCTCAACCATTTCCGAATACCAACAACAAATAGGTGAAAGCGAAAAAAAAATATTGAGATGGGAATATGTGCGGTAGACGGCTGTAGGTTTCGCGTGAATACGCCTGCGTTAGCGGGTAGGTAATATTTTCTTTGAGACGTGGGAATTAAATGAAAGTAACGATATGGATACTTGCTTTTATGGCTTAAATTGACAGTTGTAGACGCGAGCTTTCGTTTATCACCGACATCAGCGCGCTAGCACATCGCGGTCGGGAGATATACTGCCCGGAAATTTCCACCCACGCCCAAGATGGCCGCCATTCACCGCGGTCACCACACGCGCCTCGCACATACGTGGCACCAAATCAAGGTCATGCTCGCATCGCAGCCGTATGCCCGATCGAACGAGACTACATATACAACTTCAATCGTGGCATTAGTCACGGCGTTATACATAATGTCAGGTAATTCGCGGATACGGACTGCACCACACGAATCGATGGTCAAAACTAAGTAGAAAGGTCTCTTTCGTATAAATTCAGAAGACCCTTCGTTTACGAGAAAAAGGCCATGAAATGTCCAAAAAACCATTGTAGCAAACACGTAGTATTCCAATTAGATAAGGGTCAGGTGATGTGACAATGCTGCAACTAATGTGTCTTTGTAAGGCATACGGCAAAGGAAAGAGCCGAACTGAGTAGTACCAAGGAAGCCATGGAGTTCGCATGCAATGAGTACTGGGACATGTAAATGGCCATGGGTGCATCCGGCGGCCAAACTCCATTCATGCTGCATGCATCCTAAATGCGAAAAAGTGTATTGCTATGGACAGAGAAAACTTCGAACACCTTTTATGACGTTTCGACGTCTTGTATGGTGATGATGTGTGCTGTGATTAATGTGGAGCAGAGCCATTTTAGATACTTTAATTGTTGTTTTTCTCTTAAACTAAGGCCCTTGCACTTTTTCACCAAATAATATTTTCTTCTTAGTTTTGATCACAGATTCGCGTGGTGGTTCATTCCGTATTCGCGAATTGCCTGACATCCTGCAGAGTCTGAATGGATCACTCTGAGAACGTTACATCGCCGTTTCCGTCCTGGTACGCCATGTGTCGGTCTGGTTTAAAAAGACGTATTCACGTCAAAAATAATTTGACACCTTGTCACCTCGTGAATTCACGGATCACCACAAATAGGAGCGGTTGACATATGCAATAACAAGTTGGTTCGTCACTACGATGAGCCCCTTCTCAATCGTTGATGTGGATACTGTACGACAATCGCAAGCGAAGTGGACAACGGTTGGACGTTGGTTCAACACCTCAAACACTTTCCATAACAAAGGCTGGCGTCACTTAAGGGGCCCGCCCACCTGCTGCTATCCAGTAACTGTGTTGCAGCCTGTTTGAAACACACACACATATATATATATAAAGAAAGTATTGAACATGCACCCAATTTGCTCAACTACGAAGAGCACGTTCACTTCAGATGATGCCTATTGAGTGTTTTAAGACATCACGCTCATTATAAACACCATTTCTGATCACTCCAGCGCCACTTAAATCATTTCATCAAAGCGCTGTAGTAATATGCATACAAAAGTGCTCGGGAGCTCTGCATTGAGCTTTGCTACAGATTTTCCACTATTAACAAAATTATAGTGTCACCGCTTTAAGTTCTATAGGTGCACGTAGCATGACAAGAACACTACATGCCTGTTTAAATTGTGTAACTGAGTACTTCAGCGTGTGGAAGATAGAAAACATGCACGATGATATAGATGAGGCAAATCAGGAGCGCTAATTTCTGAAGGAATAACACGCTTATGAATTAGTTTTGTGAAGAAAAAATAAATTAAATTTTGTTACAAATTTTAAAAATTTCGAATCGAACTCTGTGCTTCTACAACGCGTTCAAGCTTTGAGACTCGCGATTGCTAAACAAGTTATGATTACAATCAAACCCCGTCATTGAAAAATAATAAAAGTGCAGCTGATATAGTTTATTCGCGGTTATTTTACACTTTTTGAATAATCCTTTGAAAAATCGCATTTTTTATGGCACGCACAGTTTTTTCTTAAATATACCATGTATAACAAGCGTTTCATATTTTTGTTAACATAAAAATGCCTTATTTTTGGTTAAACTGATGTTTTACTTATATTCTATCAATAAATTAAAATATTTCATATATAATTAATGTGAATAAAAATTGTGATAAAACAGGTGTGTTGGGAACGCCTAGTGAGAAATAGTTCCTACGCAAAATATTATTACACCCAGTGCGCACGAATGTGGTGCGTTGCCCCTTTGGTTGAATTTTCCAGACTTGGTAAAACTTTGTTTGCAGGAGGCGGAAGAATATCCTGGCAGTAGAACATTAACTGGGCTTCAGAAAATTTGGAAGTAACCGCTAACAGTCCGTAGTAAAAAATTTTCTCTGTGCCACACACGAGAAGAAAATTTCGCCATAGCGAGATAGCCTTAGCTCCGCCGTTTGTAAGGAAATTGCGCAAATAAATTAAGAGCACCTTTTTTTCACATCTGCCCTATACAGGAAATATATGCCTGAATTAAAAATGTACTTCGACGGTAAAAAGANTAGCTGACGTCCTTTGCAATTAGTGGTTTGTTCTGACAGTGCCGGGCCACTCTATGTTGTTGTCAAATTTGTGAACAGTCCCCTTCCAAACGGCCTTGTTCAGATGTAATAACAAGGTAACCTTTTTAACTGTCATGAGGATATTGCCATCGTCGCACGAATATTAATCATTTACTGTGGACTATATATTAAATGTAAAATTAAAGAGGTAATTTCTGTTTTCTCAATAATGGAGTATAATAAGAGCCATACTTTGTTCAGCACTCGCGAGAGCAATTCCCAAAAGGCTCGGTGCCCCTGATTTGAAGCCACCCAAACATACAAGTGTTAAACGTGTTGCCAATCAGCCACGTATTTCAGTACGGACTTGTTCCGAAAATTATTCTTAAACTAGCTGTGCCCGCAACTCCGCTCGCGTAGACTACAGAATTATTAAGTTTTTTTTTTTTTTTATAAAGTAGAATATTACTTAGTGTTAATTTTCTATACTCTATGGATATTATAAAACTCAATGTCTCGGTGAATTAAATGGTAAAAACACTTATTAGTATTTCTTGGTTTTAAATAGATATATGCTTCCGCAGAGTTTTTTTAGGTATTTTTATTCTACACAATTCTTTAACACTTGATACTGTTCCATCTTTAACGGTTTAGACAGCGTATTGCAAGAGACCGCGCTGGCGGCGAACGTTTTTCCTACTTGATTCGCTATTATCGTTTGTAAATTTTTTTAGATATTTTCCCGCGATGAAAAGTAGCCAATATCACCTTTCAGCCCTCCAACTACATCTGTGCAAAAACATCACGTCGAACCGTTGCTCCGTTGCGACGTGAAAGAAGGACAAACAAACAAACAAACACACACACTTTCGCATTTATAATATTAGTTAGGATATTCTGGGGGGGGGGGATATTCGGTTTAAGGTAATAAAACAACGTTACTAAACAAGGGTTTTTTTTTTTTTTTTTGTTAATTTTGATGCGCGAATTAATAACCTGTCGTTGAAATCACAATTATAGTTTCTCGTCAGAAGTAGTGCAAAAATTGTGGAAATCCTAGTAATTTCAGTGAAATAATCTGAAATTAGCGGTGGTGGTTGTATATCTTTGTTCAGTTACACGTTATAGAGAAGGTGTTACATTAAATATGAGTGATTTCCCGTGTCCTTTGCTCCTAACGTAATCTGCGAAGTCAGGACGATGGGCGACGCGGAGCGCATCCAACCAGACTCTCGGAGCCCTATCACCCGGCCTTACCCATATCCCGTCAGTTGTCCGTGCGGCTGTCTCGTGCGTTTTCCCGGCATGTCTATCGCTCATTTATTACGCCTGGTAAGCGTCGTGCACGTTACATCACGTACGCTGCACCACTTCCGAGGACTGTGATATACCCCACACGCGAGGAGCTACATCAGCGCCCTCGTTATGTCCATGCAGCATGTCGCGATAATTTAATTGTTCACATATCATTAATCGGTGTGCCTATCCACCAACTTTCATTCTTACGTAATAGTTTTTACAGAATGCGGAAAATTTTATGGCAATGAATGTTCGTGTTAAAGATTTATAGGATGTATACAAAAACCATTATTGGTGTGGATCTGTTGCTCTCCTGCCTGACATAGAGTAAACATCTGCCCCGCAAAACAAATGAAAGCTGTCCCAATAGTTTTTTTCATGTTTGCGAAATATCAAACATTTTTATCACTTCTGCTTGTGAAGAAATTTAACAATTGTTATTTATCTCAATCTACAGCCCGTGGTTTTCTAACGAAAAGCAACTTTTCAATTTTTTTTTCTCATGTGAGTTGAATGGAAAACTGGTTAGCGTCAGGGAGGATGGGTGGTGTTAATTAGAAAAATTATAAGGGCGGGGCAGATAAGAAGGATAAAGGTAGGGTGAAGATGGGCGGGGCCAGAAAGTGAGACGGGAACATCAAAATCACGACCGTCATATTCTAATGAGGGATCACGTGATCCAAAACCCTCAGACTCCTCCTACCTATTTGCGTTATTAAAAACTAATGAACCAGAATTTTAATTGTTCGTCAAAAATCATAATCAGGATAACACGAAAAATTTTATTTCATGGCAGAAAGTTTGTTTTAGCTAAAATGATTTCGTGTACCTCACAGTTTAAAAACAACTCGTGCAACCGTAAACCTACCTGTACATTTAAGTAGAGGAATCACATATCTGCAGCAAGGAGCTAGGAGGTAAGTACTTTTAATTCTATTTGGTTTCCAGGCTCTACGCTAATGTTAAAGGTAATACATCAGGATGTAATTTTTTTCCATATTGCATTATTAGTTAGAAGGAAACTAAAAAGAAATGCACCGCAAAAAATTGTAAGTTCCACAAAAGTGATTTCTACCTACTGGTTTTTATGTTGTTTTAACGTGTAATTTATTATACTGTAACAAAACATTTTTAGCATAGTGATTTTTTTAAGTACTATGCGTGACGTGCATCTGTGATATTGTCTAAAAGAAGAATCCGGCTTCATACTTTATTGAAACAAATTGGAAATCTCCAAATCAGCACGAGTGTTACTAAGTGACGGTAGCGTCTGATTCCATAAACCTGTCTCTAACTTAGTTTCCTCTTATCTTCTGACCTTAGTAATCCGAATAACTTGAGAGTTGTAATGCAAATGAAATATAAACTCCAGGAAAACATGTACGAATATCAAGTAAAATATGATGACAGGAACTTTTGAAAAAATATGGCAATGGTTTTGGTGCCTTCTGAGTTAATATGATTGTAAATTTCTTGATACATGAGAATCACATATATATTGTCCTTTTGAGTGGCATTTTTATTTAAAGGAGATATTTTACTTTTGTTGTTTTATTATTCATGAATTCGCATACTATTAGCCTACTTAGTGAATATAAATACTCTTAATGAGCCGCGTATTTTTTACGGCAGCCCCGTGAACGCCAGTTGCAGTTTCCTGCCGTTTCTTGAAGTAGAAATCTTCTTCTTGCGAAAAAAAAAAAAAGTCATAAAAATTTTCACAGCAATTGGTAAACCTGGAAGGAAGGCGCGCATTAAATATGTAAGCCGCTGTGTCCCAGACATCATAACAATTGCAAAAAAGTAATGTATATCTGAGAAGGCAACCATGCAGCATTGAAAATGCAAGCTCTCTTACCATTTTAATAACATTTCCTGTTTATGGAACGTTGCCGTCGTCGCTGTGAGAGTGCTCGTTTTTTTTTTGTTTATCGCAGGCGAACAGGGGGTGAGCTACCGGGATCTCCAGTTCGGCGTGGTTGTTGGACGCAGCTGTGCTACTGTCTCTGCAGTAAATTATTGAACTGCTATCGGCGACGTCTTCGTTTTGCTGAGTCCTGCAGATCGGCAAACACACTCAGAGGCCTTCTCATTTATAGCATTCTTATCGCACAAACAAATCCTCTTAGGATGTTCACGGTTATCTAAGTACTTTTGAAATCAACCTTTAAAAAATGTGGCTGCCCCTAACTGCATTTATTTTAACGGGCACGCTGACCGGCAAGTGGCCAGGAAAGTTGGTAGCGATGGATGGAGAGTAGTTCCATGTCTTAACGTTGAATTAAAAGTGTTAGGTAAACGTGTGTGGAAACAGAAATAGCTTATTTGCCTTTCTGTATTTTTTTTTAATTCATATAAGTGTAATAATTAGAGAAGTTTAAAAATAGTTACCTTTCTAATAATGTCGCAGTTTCACTTCACTCACGAATGAATAAAGCAATCACGCCAATGGCAATGTTAATTTTACATATGGTTGATTATTACATACACAATGTGTATACAAGTATATCTTTAACAGGGTTTTTAAAAATGCTCAGTTTACCGTGAATAGCCCATTGGAACTTTATCGCGAAATAACGTTTGGTACTCTAGGGGACACCCTAGTAAAATAGTTCCTGTTAAATCAGTGTCTGCGTTTACCATCGCTCTAGTCAATCACAGTACGCTTTGGTTCCGGACCTTATTATGGTTTTAGAAAATCCGTACGCTATAGGGAGGTTTCTTGTTTTCTCTCTATTAGTGGTATATGAATTCATGAACCTTTATACCGTGTTAATGTAACACCAGGTTATATTTTTTCTTATGTTTATTCCGCGCTCTACGGTCATTATGGGTTTCAATACGTTGCTTAATTATCTCGTTTTCTTACAACACTTACACCTATGGTGTCAAGGTGCCTTAAATCTTGCGTTGCACGAAACTACATTTTTCCTGGCTGCCATTATTACTTCCGACCGTGCATGCGTGTTTTTTTCATAACTCATTATTATTATTTATATCAATGCATTAGTAAGTCTAATAATAATTTACATAATTTCAATGTCTACCCTATCCGTGTTTCGGGTTATGCTTTCCTTAAGTTATAAATATTGTTTTCACTAATAGTTATATGTCCTTTTTGAGTGTTTCGTTAGTTTCCTCACGTTATTAAATTGTATTTTGTCTGTTACAGTTGCTGTTCCCGTTTCGTCCTTTTGGTGTTATATAATTCTCATGTATGGCAGAAGAGCAATGTATTCGGGGCTGGCAATTTATTATGTTCTATACTTCTCGTTGTTGATTTTCTGTCATTATCTGAACACTTTCCCTGAAAATAAAACACATTATAAATCAAATCAAATCTCAGTAAACAAATGGTCTGGGAATACTATTTTTTTTCCTGGGAAGGATAAAAATATATTATCTACAGCCGCCACTTTTTACTTTTATCCTAGTAAATATTTTCAAAGATAGAAAAATTGTGGAAATTGTTTCAAACAGCATTTTTATGGATTTCCTGCGCAGTTTTCGTTTGGGAAAGGAGAAAGGTACAAAGTGGCATCTGTAGTTTTATTCGGTGGC
Source organism: Clitarchus hookeri (assembly GCA_002778355.1). Classification (NCBI taxonomy): domain Eukaryota; kingdom Metazoa; phylum Arthropoda; class Insecta; order Phasmatodea; family Phasmatidae; genus Clitarchus; species Clitarchus hookeri. The sequence continues at coordinate 260,378 of NQII01001427.1, forward strand.
TTTCATTGTCCGTAGTAATATCCTACTGAGTATATATAATTTTCGAGAAATTCAGCTACTCGGGAATGCATAGGGCAGTGCTAAGAGGCCCCTTCGCAGTTTCACAATATCAGTTTCAAACAAAAAAAACACTGTGTTCATTTTTTCCCCCGAGTCATATTTATAAACGAAAATATTTTTATAAAGTTATGAGTAGCCTGAAAATTGCAGGTAAATTAAGATTTATAGACTCAGCAAAAACGTAGGCTCTTTCCTGCCTGCTTTTATTATAACATAATTCTTCTCTTCAAAAGGCACAACGCGTTTTTTTGTTTGAGAGCGATGTCGTAACAGATGGCCGAGACGCGCCTAAAACCATTTAACATGTGAACCCTACCCTGCGCTCGGCCGGTACCACACTAAGCAGGGCCGCTAAGATTATCCCACCATGTTCGATCAGATTTCTCTTTGCCATCTTATTAATCTGCAGTACTCTGATTATCGTTTATCGCACACATGAACCTTCTACGTTTTTGTCCGTGCATTCTCGGGCATCGAGCTTCTAGGTTTGAATCCCGTGTGATCCATCGACATGTGTGACGTTTACGTATAAATTTACTTCTGTACAGTGTTCTAGCCTTAACCCGCTACGTTGCCTGCCTGGCATGCAAATGAGTATAGTCCATTCACGGTTACTTCCAACATGTTTGAATCCTTGCTAGAGTTCTACTTCCAGGATATTCCTCCGCCTCATGCAAACAAAGCCTTACCGAGTATAAAAAATTTACACCAAAGGGACAACTAGGGATTACCAACACTACTCTTTTATCTATGTTTTTTTTATATTAATNAATTTACACCAAAGGGACAACTAGGGATTACCAACACTACTCTTTTATCTATGTTTTTTTTATATTAATTAAAATTGAAAAATTATAATTTATTTACAAAATATGAGCAAAAGTTATATTTAATTTAACAAAAAATTAGGTATTTTTATGTTAACACGAGTATAAAACCGTTATGATATATTGCATTTTTAGAAAACAACCAATCACCTCATACATGGGGTGAGTTTTCAAAGGTTCGATTTAAAAAGTGTGAAGAAACCGCGAATAGACCATAAATGATTGGCTTCTGTAGATTTAAGACATTATATATTACTGAATTAAGTGTGTCAGAGAAAAATCAAATAAATATTTTCCCATGACTGCACTTACTCGGAATTTTTATTTGTTATTGAATTTTTGTGTGGAAAATTGAAAATATAGAAAACTCTTGCCCGTGGTTTTGCTAGCACGGAAATTTATTTCGTTAGCATAAACTTGTGTTTGGCAGGTCTAACTAGCCACGTATTCCGAATCCTGTAGAGTAAAAATATATTGTAAAAGGTTATATACATATAATATATAATGGTATTATTACTACTTCTCAGTTCTGTGACACACAACAATTCAACACCGTACTGCTATAACAAAAAATTTATAATGTAAGCTAATCGAACAAAGATATTGACATTAAAAAAAACTCCAGGATTAGAGAACATTTCAAAGTAAAAAAGAATTGTTCAATTTCTTAAGTAAAGACAGTCTTCCTATTTTCCTTGTTTACAAGTTGCACCCCCAACTCCTACAGAGAGTTGGGGGTGCAAGATGCAGTGTATTGGGCAGACCGCTCGCCTCCTACCGCGACGAACCAGGTTCGATTCCCGGCAGAAATACGCACGGATTTTCGCACCTGGGAAATGTGGCGCGGGGGTTTGCTCGGGGCAACCCTGCTTCCCCCCACAATCTCATTCCTTCGCTGCCCCACATCACCTTGTTACTCATATAAGAGCGCAGAGGTTAATTTGTAAAGCTGCCATTTGAAAACTGTTCAATACTTTTGAAAGGTGTCTCCTTACGAATAGCATTTAATAAAATTGTCATTTCCGATTCCCAGATCCCGTTTTGTATTTTTGTCTGTAATGTGTGTTATTTTAAAGTGAAAAAANTAAAATTGTCATTTCCGATTCCCAGATCCCGTTTTGTATTTTTGTCTGTAATGTGTGTTATTTTAAAGTGAAAAAAAGGGCTAATACGAGTGTTTTGCAATCAATTGTAGGCATGAGATTTCCTGTGAATACACAAAATAGCGTAGGGACATTGAGTTGAGATATTTGGTCGGCTCTTAACAACGAGGTCTTAANGGGCTAATACGAGTGTTTTGCAATCAATTGTAGGCATGAAATTTCCTGTGAATACACAAAATAGCGTAGGGACATTGAGTTGAGATATTTGGTCGGCTCTTAACAACGAGGTCTTAAGAGCCGATGAGGGTGAAATGAGTTAAGAATGGAGCAGCGCTGGAATGCAAGGGTAGGGGTAAACGGGAGATCCAAGAGAAAACCCGCCAACCAGCAGCATCGTCCGGCACGATTCCCACTTGCAAAAATTCGGAGTGACCCGGCCGGTGATTGAACCCGGTACGCCTTGGTGGGAGATGAGCGGTCTAACCACTCAGCCACCGCGGCCCCTGACATGCGGCATAATTTTGTCTTTATCATCACACCATGTCTTTATCGAAAATGCAATGATGCGAGTTGACAAGAGAGAGACCACGACAGTCAGTCCAGTGCTCTGCGCGTAAAGGCGACCAGACATTCGATGCGTGTATCTAGGTCGCCCTTACACCTCACACGCTTCTACACCTCGGTCACTCTTAAGAAGGACCTTACCGAATCATACTGGATTTTTTTTTTTAAATTTAGAAAGTACCGCTATGCACAACTAGTTATTGAACTTATAGTTCATTTACGGTTACTTCACACTTTTCTAAATCCCTACTAACGTTCTACTTCCAGGATATTCCTATGCCTCGTGCATACAAAGCTTAACTAGGTCTTCAAAATTAAACCAGAGGGACAACACACCGCATTCGTGCGCACTCAATGTAATAATATTTTACACGAGAACTATTTCTTACAAGGCATTGCCAACACACATGTTTTCTCACTGTTTTTATTCATATTAATTACACATTAAATATTATAATGTATCGATAAAATCTAAATAAAATCTTAATTTGACCAAAACTAAGATACTTTCGCGTCGACATAATTATAAATCGCTTGTGATACGTGTATTTCAGGAAACAACCAAACACTTCATACAATGGATAATTTTTCGAAAGCTTGATTCAAAAAATGTGAAGAAACCGTGAATAAACTACACACGTGAGCACAGGCATAACGACTGACCTGCAAACTCGTAATTACGACATTAAATTAATTCTGCCAAAATATGTAGACTGCGAGGCCTAAATTTTTTACTTAGTGGATTTTGTTTGTTTTCGACCCTGAGTTGCAACATCAAAGGTAGTCAAATATTACTTTTTTTTCCCCAGGAGTGGAGTGGAATGAAGTGGAGTTTAGTGAGAGATATTGGCGGTTCTTAAAATCGAGGTCTTGACACCCGATGAGAGCGAAGCGAGATGAGTATGGAGCGGTGCTGGAATGAAAAGCCGAGGGAAACGGGAGATCCCCCCTAGCGGCATGGTCTGGCACGATTCTCGCATGTGAAAATCCGGGAGCGACCCCATCGGGAATCGTGCCCCGTTCGCCTAGGTGGGAAGAGAGTATAAACTACACCACCGCGGCCTCACTGCTTCCAGGAGATTGTACCCTTCCCTAATCCCCTCGTTATTTTTATCTCTCGAAAATGTTTTGACTTTGCAAAGCCTGGAAATATTATTCTAGGTGAGATTTCTCATTGCATCACCGTCCTGTAGCAGAGTATGAAGCAATAACTTGAAAGCTTCCTCCCCCCCCCCCCC
>NQII01001427.1:264194-340288 GCA_002778355.1 Clitarchus hookeri
GGCTGCAGGCACTCGTTGTGAAGGAGCGGTCTGGAACGACGCCAAGGGACGTCATGTTGCACAACGCCACCTGCCCGTACACGCTACCCTTCTCTACAAGACACACATCTCATCTCCCGGCCCGACTACACTTTTCATTTATTCACAGCGTTCGGCGCATCGGCGAGAGAAGCACCACCTGCTACTCCGCTCAGCCGGACTCGACAGAGTGCCCACACTTTGGATCTGGGAGGCGAAGTATTCAGTTGACTTTCGCGGCACTCCCAGTGGCGTAAACAATGCACTTCAGATCAGTGTTTCTTTCAGGAAAACAATCCCGGGACTATGTAAAAATATCATTACATCATACGTTCATGTGAAGTGTAGTTATATGTTGATTTTTTTTTTTTAAGTTGACATTCAAAGCAGGCGTATTTTCCTTTGCCATTTTGTGGTATAACGCTCTAGAATTCTGAGTAAGAATTCGTCACTTGGAATCTCTTCTCCTTCAATAGCAATTCTGATGTAGTGAACTATCTCCTAGTCTGATTCTCAGTGGAGGCATTATTCTATTCACAGCCCTAAACACTGTTATGGTGGTAGTACCCCTGTCATCTTGGATTAATTTTGTTTCGCCGTAGCTTACTTTTCAGATAAAATAATTCCAAAACGAGGGCTTTCAGTGAGTAGAGTATAAATCGTAACAGATATTTTTCCCATGTTGCCTTTTGTTTCAAACTGTAAGACTATTAGAAAAGTAAATATTTTACAACTGTGCTTTTTCTTACACTTATATGCATTAGATAAAAACAGAAAGCAAAAGAAATAATTTCAGTATTAACAAATGTTCATCTAACACTTTGAATTCAACGTTAAGCCACGGAACTACTTTCCCCCCCTNAACTTTACCGGACGCATGCCAGTCAGTGTGCCCGTTCAAATATACGCAAGGTAGGACAGCGAATTTTTTCAAAGGCTGCTTCCGAAATGCTCAATTTGCCGTGAACAGCCGATAATTAGGCTATGGCTATACTGAGCTAATATTCGCCACACGAATCTATGGCATACTCAGAATGTCGCTGTCTAAAAGCAGCATTTTAGCGACCTCGGTCACGGATGGTACTACCATCGCCTTCAATTCAATTTGGACCACGAACGTGGAATTGTAATGGCCGCGTGTGCTAAAGGCACCCGGCTGCGTATTTAGAGCCCTGCCTTTGTGGAACCGTGTCTCTCTCTCTCTCTCTCATTCTCTTTCTCTTCCTTCGTTAATGAACCGAACACACCCAAAGCTTCAATTGCCGCTAAATGAGGGCCGCTCCAACGTGCACACAGTCTGATACACTCCTATGGGACCTACCACCAGATATTAATTAAAAGATCTCCGGCAGACATTGCAATCTGCGGAAATATTATGTATTAGATTAAAAGATAGGACCAGAACACCAGCAGCATAGACAAGAATTACTGAGGTGTACAAAATCAGGAAGAAAAATTGTACTCATGTTTTCTGTCTCCAAATAGCAAAGGGTTTTGGGCTATGAAACTAACCAAAGATTTACGATGAATAAAAATTGCAACTGTTTAAATCTTATAAACTGATTTAGAGGGTAACTTCCAACCCCCAACACTTAACACTTTGTATTTTATTGCACCTATATTTTTGTGACTATTGATTTTATTTACACATATATGTAATAAAAATAAAATTATGTAGTGTAAAATTTTTACAAACACGGGTATTTCCATAACCTTCAGTTTCATAATAATGTATCATAATCAAATCAGTATTATACATGCATAGGCACACGATTTCGTCATTTATATTTAACAACACAACGGCGCATAGATAAAAATTGTTTTAGTGCTTAATATGAATAAAAATAATTGTGCATATATATATATATATATATATATATATATATGAATATATAATTTTTCAATTGGTGACTTTCATCATCTCACGTTTATACTAAAATCAGAATAAATAATTTAAGAGTGAACGTTGTTATAAACACTTTTTAAAATATTTTTATGCAAGTATAATTTTTAAGTGAATGATTCCATACACTGCAAAGCTAGGATTCGTTTTTTCCACTGAGGCCAGTAAAATATCAATATACGTTTTAAAGTTAAGGTATGCTCATATAGTCCTTAATTAGATTTCTCATATAATGAGAAGTTAAAAAGTAAATGTCCTTTCATCTGCTTGTAAGAAATGTTGGAGTTAACATGAATAGATAACCGAGAAAGTAAAATTCCTTGCCGTTTTAACTTTCATTGCTATCCACAATTACTCCGTGTTGAAAATTATAAGGCGACTTACAGATAAACTAAAATTAATTATAAATATAGACATTGGGGGCACACTGAGAAAACCCATTACGCCATAGAAAAACCAATTCTCATTTTCTTACAGATTACACAGGAAAAAAAACCCTTGCGCAGAGGTGTGTATACACTAACGTTTGTGAAAAATGCTAAACTAAGAAGGATAAATGTGAAATAAACTAACTTAATACCACAGATTAGATACATGACAATGCATAATTGATTAGGATTACATAACTATACATGATCTCTGTCCTTGAGAATTCAGTATGGTGTGAAGCCCCCACGTGCTGCAATTAGAGCCCCTAAACTTTGTGGCATGGAATCAAAGAGGACCTGGATATGTTCCTGGGGAACCTCCCTCTGCAGTCTACGCGGTTTGTATGCGAGTCCACAAAGGATCAATAGTGGTTGCTGGAGGACCGTGACGAACAAGTCGCCGACCAACCATATCCCAGACATGTTCGATGGGCGATATGTCAGGCGAACGTGCAGGCCAGAAAATCAGTGGTACCCGTCGTTCATTGAAGAAGGCTTGCACATTCCTCGACACATGTGGCCGGGAATTGTCTTGCTGAAATAGGGCACGTGGAATTGCCTGAAGGAGGGGCAGTACCTCGGGCTCTAAAATCTCACTGATGCAGGTGTTGATGTTCAGATTACCCTCAATACGTAGGAGTCAAGATCGCATGTTGTATCCAATGGTGCCCCAGACCATCACAATTGGCGTTTGTCCGTTATGCCGCTCCACAGTGCAGGCTGCCAGTTGCGGTCACCACGGTAGTGTCTAACACGGATGCGGCTATCACTGTGGGACAGGTTGAAGAGGAGACTCGTCCGAAAACACTACATATTCCCACTCAGCACGCCAGCGATGGCGTTCACGTGCCCATTGCAGTCTAAGGCGTTTGTGGTTTCTGGACAATGGAAGCCGACGCAATGGCATGCGTGCCACCAGTCAAGTCCGCAGCAGACGGCGTCGAATCGTCGACGCAGACATTTCCACACCTGTTGCAGTGTTCCAGTGTCGAGCCAACACTGGTGGACGAGGCTGTACTGTCCGTTACGGCCATGCGGACAAGATGGCGATCATCCCGTGCTGTGGTAACATTGCGTGGTCCAGTACCCGCTCGTCGCTGCGTACTGCCATTTTCTATCCACTGGTTCCCCACACGCATCACTGTCGTAGCAGCATGCCCTGTACGAGACGAAATATTACGGTATGACAAACCCGATTCCCGGTGACCGATCACTCTGCCCCGTTCGAACTCACTCGCACGCTTATCTGACGCCCTTTGACGTCGACGAGGCATACTGACACTTGCTTTCACTTCGTTTGACGTCTCTTCACTGACTGAGCTTGGCATAACACTCGGCGTAACACAAGAGAGGGCGCTGCTGGGCCTACGTGTAAGCCATCTCTCTGCAATCGTAATTACTTATTGCTGGTACACTGTTCTACACATCATACGAGTTTGAATTCATTCGGGCCATTCTTTCTGGGTGTTGCAATTTTCATAAACAAGTGTACAGACAAAAAATATAGGCCTATATATATATATATATATACTTATATGTGCATATATAAATGTCTGCGTATGAGTATCAATTTGTGCTCCTGAAATATGAATATGTGTATTTTTTCGCGTGTAAGCGTATAGCATGCATTATGCGAAGATTATGCGTATGTGTACTGATACCTGTGTTAACGCGAATAATCTGAGACCTGCTGGTGCGATGGAGATGTCTACGTGGTCTTCCGCCTAATGTGAAAATTAACATTGCCGTTGACGTTAATGCATCCAGTCATGGTTCAAGCACGCTGACACTCTTAAATAATTAGTGACACTAGAAGTATTACTTTTACAGGAATTATTATGTAATGGGATCCGTTGTATTTTGTTTTCTGTATTCATTTTCACTTTTACCAACCGCTTTAGGGACTATAAATTTTGTCATGGTATCGAATGAGAACTTTAATCAAATGCAATTTAAGTTGAAGTTTTAATTTCGTTTGTGCATTAGTATACGTCTTTCAATAATAAACGAATAATTCTTTTTAAGTTCTTAACTAATGGAAGATCAATAATCGCAATCCACGTGCATAGAAAAGTTTCAATGCGGTGGGAAAAGTGTTTAAATGTAAAATCACTGTATAGTTATATGCATATAATTGCACGATACTTTTCCAGACCCGAGATACAACGGTAGCCCTGCGTTACGACTCACTCAGTGACATGTCATTCTAAACTCGGGCACAAATTTGACGTAGAGTTAACGCAAAGTTAACATTACAAGCCCCATTTCAACATCAATGTGAATCGGCCTTAAGGTAGAGCGGCGATGGAATAGAACGATGGGGGGAAACCCATCGGCCAACTCAGACGCCCGCCATATGCGGAAATCCAAGTTTATCTTCGTCGGGACTCGACCCCGAATCACCGCGGTGAGAGGCCGGAGCACTGGCCACCAGGCCACGGAGGCCTTCTCTGAGTGAAAAGTTTGGAAATCCCTGTCTCATCCCACTCCAAGGGCAGAGCTGCTGCCTCGATAAAGGAGGAAAGCAAAGCGGTAGAAACTACGGAATGGTCGCCCATCCTAGCCTGCACCTCTTTATAACCTAGTGTTAGGAACTTGTGGGTTCTGCCTCACCCGCTACCTCTTTCCCTTAGGGTAGGAGGCAGTTTTAATTTCCTCTCTCCCCTTCCTCAATCACCCACCAGGATGCAAGAGGACAAATGGGGAATAAATCACTTTCCATACAAAGATAATGGAAAATCGATAGGGATCATTAAATTCGTGCCACCTTTACCTCCCCATTCTTGCAAGGCAGATATAAAGAAATATATCAGTTTCTTGCTTAACTAAAAGCAGTATATCATGTGTTGGTTCTGGCTCAGATTTTTTGCATCGATCATTTTTATTAAAACAACAAAAAAAAACCAGAGCGTCAAAACTCTGCGCAAATTTTTCCCATCGATCAACTTTACGAAAAGTGCATAAAAAACAGGAGTGTCAACACTAAGTTTCACTTCACTCTCTCAGCAATTTAATTATACTTAAAATATAGAAATAAAGAAAGCCATTGGATCAAATATGNAAGTTTCACTTCACTCTCTCAGCAATTTAATTATACTTAAAATATAGAAATAAAGAAAGCCATTGGATCAAATATGCAATGAGAATTAAGAATAGCACAGTAGAAAATATTGCGAATGCACAGGATTATTTAGCTAAGATGTTCATTTCAAATATCTTCCGAGCCACTGAAGGTATTACAATTTTTATTTATTATTCGTAAAGGGCACTACGGGGTTCATAAGGTATCCTATACATCTGTTCCGATATATNAAGTTTCACTTCACTCTCTCAGCAATTTAATTATACTTAAAATATAGAAATAAAGAAAGCCATTGGATCAAATATACAATGAGAATGAAGAATAGCACAGTGGAAAATATTGCGAATGCACAGGATTATTTAGCGAAGATGTTCATTTCAAATATCTTCCGAGCCACTGAAGGCATTACAATTTTTATTTATTATTCGTAAAGGGCACTACGGGGTTCATAAGGTATCCTATACATCTGTTCCGATATATNATTACAATTTTTATTTATTATTCGTAAAGGGCACTACGGGGTTCATAAGGTATCCTATACATCTGTTCCGATATATAATTAATCACTGAGGTGACGATAAACAACATCGGTTTTTTTTTTTAATGGGAAATAACTTATTTTCCCCAATATAATAACATGTTATTTAGCGGCGAGTTCAGTGAAGTAATTATTTTGAGAATCCCACGAGCACTTTTTGAGATGTAAGGGGGTTTCCATAGGTGCATGCATCTGACTGTAGCTGTGGCGGGGTAGGTTGCGTCATCCACTGGGAGATGTTGCGTTGGTGCGGACGCGATCGCCCGGTGGAATTGATTGTAATCAATCCACGAACACCGAATTAAACACACGTTTTATTTGTCTGCGACATCGACAAACACCACCAGCAAACAACCTTTCACGTGCATTCGATACGTGTGTTACTGTATCGCTAGTGCGTGTAGGAACTGTGTTGCAACACTGCTGGACATCCCAGCGGATGATTCAACCTACCCTGGCACAGCTACAGTCAAATGCTTCCACCTACGAACACCCCCTTATGTTTCAGAAAGTGCTCGTCGGGTTTTCAAAATAATAACGTCACTGAACTCGCCGCGTAATAACAAGTTATGCCATTCGGAGAAACTGGTATGTTCCCATTTNTCAAAATAATAACGTCACTGAACTCGCCGCGTAATAACAAGTTATGCCATTCGGAGAAACTGGTATGTTCCCATTTTTAAAAAAAAAACCTAAGTTTATATAGATAACTCGGTACTTAATTGCATCTCGGAACAGACACATACGGTGTCTTGCAAACACTGTTGGGCTGTTTTGGAGCTCGAAATAAAAATTGCGATACTTTCAGCGGNGGACGCGATCGCCCGGTGGAATTGATTGTAATCAATCCACGAACACCGAATTAAACACACGTTTTATTTGTCTGCGACATCGACAAACACCACCAGCAAACAACCTTTCACGTGCATTCGATACGTGTGTTACTGTATCGCTAGTGCGTGTAGGAACTGTGTAGCAACACTGCTGGACATCCCAGCGGATGATTCAACCTACCCTGGCACAGCTACAGTCAAATGCTTCCACCTACGAACACCCCCTTATGTTTCAGAAAGTGCTCGTCGGGTTTTCAAAATAATAACGTCACTGAACTCGCCGCGTAATAACAAGTTATGCCATTCGGAGAAACTGGTATGTTCCCATTTAAAAAAAAAAAACCTAAGTTTATATAGATAACTCGGTACTTAATTGCATCTCGGAACAGACACATACGGTGTCTTGCAAACACTGTTGGGCTGTTTTGGAGCTCGAAATAAAAATTGCTATACTTTCAGCAGTTCGGAAGATATTTGGGGTGAACATCGCAGATGAATGGTCCTGTATACTATGCGAATGAAGAATAGTGTAAAACAAAATTATGCGAATTAATAATATTTTCAAGAGAATATGACACACCTCAGTGAGATAAGTTAGTTACGTATAAATCATATTCAAATATTTAAGTGAAATGAACTCAATATCATGTTTATAGTTGGATATACCATAAATAGCTCTAACTTTGCATCTCATGCGCAATCTAATTATGTTATTAAATCCAGCAGCTAATATCTGATTGTATCTTTTCAGTAAAAATAATTTATTAATATTAACGAGCTCAACACATATGCCGTAAAAACGAAAACCACATGGTAAATTGATGTTCGATACCAAATTCATCCAAGAAACAGATCGTTTAACTTTTTAAAAGTATTTGTTTCATAGATGTTAAGTTTCGTCAGTATTTCACTGTGATNCCAAGAAACAGATCGTTTAACTTTTTAAAAGTATTTGTTTCATAGATGTTAAGTTTCGTCAGTATTTCACTGTGATACATTTAATAAACATATTTTTAAGGAAAGGCAGTTTTTTATTTTAATGAATAATGTATTAATATAAATAAATAATGATATTATTTTATTAAATTATTTAAAACTAGATATTGAATTTTATATATACTATATATACACAGTAATTCTCTCTTTCAAGTAATTATAACAGAGATTTCTCAGACTTAACAACTTAACAATACAACGCTACACCTAACATGCCCTGGAACAGTTCTATTAAAATCAACATTTATGTTTATATTAGTCTTATCTTTTACCATAATCAAATTTCTATAGAAGCAGTCAATTACGTAAAACTGTCTTCTTGAAAAGTAAGAGTAATATTCGCTAGAATTATGCACAGGCATATAATAAAGTTCATTATTTCGAAAACTTTGGTCAATTTTCAATTTATGATTTCTAAAATCATTGTAAGAAAGATTTATTTTACGACAAAAGTTTTGACCGAAATCTAGATTCCAATTTTCTTTGGGGAAAATTTCATTCCTTAAATTTTTAACATAAATATTTCTTAAATCGCAGTGATCAAACATAGAAGAATGAACATATAATTAGCATTATATTTTATATAAATTATAAAACCAGCTACTGCATAATCACGCATATCGAACCGTAAATTATTAAAATGATATTTTATATCAAAACTAAATGTATTTGTACCTCGAGAAACTTCCTTTTCTAAAAATTGCCAGTTATTGAATTTAATGTGAATTTTTGAAGGGGTATATATTANGTACCTCGAGAAACTTCCTTTTCTAAAAATTGCCAGTTATTGAATTTAATGTGAATTTTTGAAGGGGTATATATTATTTTATTTTATTGCATTCTATATATTAGCCTCATATTCTACAATAGGCTTTATAATTTCTAATAATGATTCTTCTTGGATCAGCATTATCTTTATCTACTAAACCATCNATATTCTACAATAGGCTTTATAATTTCTAATAATGATTCTTCTTGGATCAGCATTATCTTTATCTACTAAACCATCAGCTGTATTGTCTGATAAGCATACAAATAGTTATTACCAGAATAATTACGAATAACAGTAATCTTGTAGCCCCTTTTCCAGTAGTTTGCATTATTACCTCTTAGGTAACTAAACATATCTCTCAATGGATGAACATGTTTATTTGGTCTATCACTTTAAAAATTAACTGCTCAAAAATGTTTTGCATCAAACGAAAAGTCATAAATTTTCCATCGTTATTACTCGGAATGCATTTCTAGAATAATGTTTACGCATTTTCTAGCTTTTTGTCGGAATGTATGTGCCCCACTTGACTGGAGTTAACTTTTGGTGCGCTGTCTGTTACAGACGAACGTCAGCTTGTTTTCAGTCAGCAGTGTGGAGACTCTCAGTGACCGCTTGACTGCAGAAGTGATCGGATCATGCCACGCCACACAATAACAAAGTTGCAACGTGCTAGGATCGTTTCTCTCTTACAAAGTGGTGTTGTACAACGTGCGATTGCTGCAACTCTGGGTGTGTCACAAAGTGATGTGTCTAGGATCTGAAGGCGATACGTAGAGACTGGTAATGTTAATGATCGACCAAGATCTGGTCGCCCGAGGGTCACAACACCTGCTCAAGACCACTATGTGAGAATTAATGAATCCCGGAACAATACCTCAACAGCAAGAGGGATAAGAGATCGTCTCCGAGCAGCCTAGGGTGTACAAATCTCTGACCAAACCGTGTGTAATCTTCTTCGAGAAGGAGGCCTGCGTACTAGAAAACCCATGAGAAGCCCTTATCGCAACATTACTACTGTCTGGTAGTAATAGTAAACTCCTTCCCGTAACTTATCTGCATGCAGAAAACATCGTAATAGAAATGCTACAAAATTGGGTTAAGTCTATGTACAGTATGCGTGTAGTTAATATAAGCATATCCTACTAATATTATAAATGCGAAAGTCTGTGTGCGTATGTTTGTTACCACTCAGTTCCATAACAGCTGAACGGATTTTGATGACGTTTGGTTACTGTGGAATAACAACAAAACGTAATTCTGCAACGACTGGGAACGTGACCGAAATATTTTTTTCCTCTGGTGTCAGAGTTTATCAGGCCGCCCAAGGACCTCTGAAATGGCTTAACGACTGCTATCAATCGATAACAACTGGGACCGAATATTTAACGTGCCCTCCGAAGCTCATAAGCGCTCAGATGTTATGCCACTAAACGGTCACCCATCTAAATGTGTGCCGCTCGGAACGTTGTTTAACTTAGGTGATCAATTAAAATCCCTCAGCCAAGCGCAAAAAGTAGTAATTTTGATTTTCATACATCGACGCTGGAAAGCGGAAATGTGGTAACTACGCGATAGTTGCACATATACACTCCAAAAACAATACCCTATTTCTTGGCTATCGTGTAAAAAATATTTCCTTATTTTTGGGTTGCCGTAATCAGTTAAAAACCTAGGCCAACATAGTAGAATTTTATAATTCTGTTTTCACATAATTTTTTTTTTTTTTCAATTTATTTATTAGTGTATTACTGTGAAACTCGATTGTACCCGGGCGAAGCCGGGCCGGTTCGCTAGTACAGTATAAACTTTCTACCTTAAACATATGCTGAAACAAGAACTGAGTACTCGTAATAATTTACTTCTTAATCATTTTTAATATATTTTATAAAAAATAATTTAAAAACCTTTTCAAGTGTGGTATATGTATTTATTTACAATATTAGTTTCAACTCTTATAGCAGGGAGCTCAGCTTATCTCCATACCTAAGTTAGACCAGAAAATTTTTATTTTCACTACTCTTAAACAATTATAAAACAAGTCTATTAATTCGTGTTGTGATTTATGTAGATGCATGTGAGCTGAGGAATGGGAAAGTTTAATTGGAGAACTTTGAGTGTGTATTAATAGAATTATTTCCATATAACTTTCACCCATACGTAATAGAGGTTATTTTAATAGCGTCCATTATTACCGATTGTTCCCCGCATGAAATTCTTCCACAAAATAAAAAAATCAACTCTGATAATGTTTTTAAATAAGTTTATAAACATAAGATAACATCTAGCTCTCAGACATAATGCTAACTGAAATTCGTTATTCGCTAAATCTGGATGGGAAGGGTGTTCCTCCTACTTCTGGGAGGAACAGGGTTGGATGAAGCAAAAAGGTGGTGATGGGTGTCCTCTAGGAGATGGGTGCCATCTAAGAGATGGAGCCGTGAACGGTTTAAGGTCACTCATATATTTACTAGTTCAAATTATTCGGTTCAACGTGCATTAGCCTACCTGTCTCTTTACACGTGCCAGCATAATTAAAAGGACAATCGTGCATTACGAATTTAATAGTAATGGTGAAGTGGAGATATTTTGGCGGCTCTTAACATCGAGGTCTTGAGAGCCGATGAGGGTGAAACGAGGTGAGTATGGAGCAGCACCCTAATTCAAGGGTGGGGCAAATTGGAAGATCCCCAAGAAAACCCGCCGACCAGCGGCGTCGTCAGGCACGATATTGGCAATAGTAAAATTTTAGCTTCTAAGTACGATTCGTGAACTTTACTGTATTTTGTTCATTTCTTTAGTGCTTGCGTGTATTTGTAGTTTGTGTTTCGTGGTATCCTACATCATACTGTGATAAAATATATAATGGTTTTATTACGAGAAACGATGTCCAATCCCGATAAAGGCAACGCAGTGTGAAAAAAAAATGTTTGTAAGATATAGGAAAGTAGTTATGCTCTAGTTTTGTGAGAGGAAAACATTTAAATTAAAAAAAGTACAAATCATTTAATATATTATTTGTAAATGCTAGAAGTAAAATTTATAACTTTCATTTTGCGATGAGGAAAAACTATAAAAGTTAAAAAATAAATTTTAAAAAAAATATTTACAAGGAAAAATATAATAAACGATTTCTAAATACTAAAAATAAAATTTGGAACGTTCAGTACGTGAGAAGTATAGGCAGGTAGCGTAGTTATCGAGCGGCGCCATTATTGCATCTTGGCGCCACCTGAAGTTGCGTTGTGGCTCTTGGAGCTTCAGTGTGAGAAAAGAGTTTATCCGTATACTTGTTAAACTAAAGCACTGGCAGTTCATAGCCAATGTCACGGAAACGTTAATTTACCAATAACCAAGTTCCATCGTTACAGGCCTAAACTGTACGTTACAGCGAAATGTGGGGATGAATATGAGATTATGTTTGTCGCGTCCCGTTTTCCGGTGTTGGGAATAAGCACTTTACAAGGAGAAGCACTATAGGCTAGTCACGGTAAAGTGAGCACTTTTTGAAACCCTTTCATTTGGAATAAAAGTCAATAAATATATTTTATTATAGCCTTAGGCGTTAAATTTTGAGTCCGGTGAAATATGTACATTGTGTTTATTAGTTACATGGCCATATTTATTTTAAAAAGTGAAGGAAGGATAAAATATGGCTTATAGTAAAAAAAGGAACTAGGGCCTCAAAAGTGCTCACTTTACTATGAACAGCCTATATCAGGGGATACATATTCTTGCAGGTCCAAATCCCTTTAGCTTCATCCAGACAGAGTTTTTGATTTCCCCCCCATCATATTCTTCTCTGACTTTTGCCAGATTTCTGTACTGCAGCCAACATTTTTCGCTGAGAGTTCACCCTCGCATTCAGCTGCAAAAATCCAACTATATAATGAGTTATAGTTGGTTCGATGTTAACTGGGGACTTTTGGAATCAACCTTTCAAGAAAATCCCGTCTGTAACGGCATGTAGTTTAGCATAAGCTCTGACTAGTGTATTCTCAGTAAATTTGGCAACTCTGTAAGAAAAGTATTTCCAGGTCTTAGCATCGTAAAAAAANCTCTGACTAGTGTATTCTCAGTAAATTTGGCAACTCTGTAAGAAAAGTATTTCCAGGTCTTAGCATCGTAAAAAAAGTGAAATATTTATATTCGTGGACAACGAATGTACTCAATTTAGTATCTCGTCGTTTTTTTTTTTTTTACNAAAAAAAGTGAAATATTTATATTCGTGGACAACGAATGTACTCAATTTAGTATCTCGTCGTTTTTTTTTTTTTTACGTAAAAGAGTAAGAATTATATCAGTAACATATTTACGTTTCTAAAAATTTCACAGTTGCTCTTGATTGACCCATAAGTAAATTCATTGGGTCCACCGCAGTGGCAAATTTTACATACAGTGGAATTATACATATTAGCGTAAAACATCCTAAGTAAAGCCTCAAAAAGTTCTCAATTAAACCCGAACAGCATGTTTTTGCATGTACTGACGGAGTATTTATGGTCGTGCAATGGAATGCCTGATTTACATTCAGGAGGTCTTGGATTTCACTGGATACGCGTTTTCCAAGTAATAGTCTCCACTCCACTCCAGAAAAATACCGGTCCAGCTCCTTAACTTTAACCTTCCTAGTTCTTGCACACGGTTGGATTAAGCACATAGTTTGCCTCGCTGCATATATGAGTGAGCGGGCAGGATATTTAGGCTGGGCCTAACGGCAGAAGACAGTTGGAGATGTATCAGATGACGGGATGCGATGGTGGGCGAAACGGGAGTACCCCGAGGAAATCCAATGGCCAACAACGACCATCACATTTCTCATATGCGAGAATCGGAAGTGACGCCTCCGTGAATCGAACCCTGTTAGACGTAGTGAGAGGTGAGTAGTCTGGCCACTAAACCACTGCGACCCCCGGTGCATAAATGGAACTGAAGAATGTGTTACATGTATTATTAAAAGTGTGTGCTATTATCGCTAATGTATCCACAGTTACTCTGAGAACGATATTTTTGGATTAACACATAAATGTAAATAAAACATGGGTTGTAATATGGTACCAGTCTTTAAGAACAACGCAAATGTTGGATTTTATTACAGATGCCAATACTCTTTAAAATGCTTGCCCTCGGTCGCATGCCAAAAAGAATACTCAGCATATCAAAAAACATGTTATTACATTTGTGAAACCTTGTGCAGCAAATGTAACAAATGGCGAGGACATCTTCTAGAATGGAACACACAGGCGCAGTCATCGAATGTAGAGGCAATTTCCATACAGGAATATTCTGAGCGTTAAATAATTGTAGACAGCCAGTGCGAAGTAGGAGTTATTTCGTGGGATACCTGTAAAAAGTTAAAGGTTTGAAGTAGAGATACCTGCACTGGTAGTACAACGTAACCATAGGGTTTGAAGTGCGTTTCTAATAGACTGTATTTTTTTTTATTAATTCTATTGGTACACTAATGCTAACAACGTGGAGTTTCAGTGCCTATGCAATTTAAGATGTCAGTCTTCCCCCACGGCACGGCAATCCGGTTTCATTACACAGCAACTCCTAGTCGGATTCGTTTGTGGAAAACGTGGTGGTTGGTTTTTCCGGGTGCTCCCGTTTTCCCCACGAATGCATTTCTTTCCTTTCCCCCCTAAACCTATTCCTCCCTCATCCACTGTCCACGCTGGCCTGGGATATGGATCATGGACTCCACAGATAGGAAGGGGACGCGGTGGCTGAGTGGTAAGCCTGCTCGCCTCCCACCAAGACGAACCTGGCTCAATCCCCGGCCGGGCCACTCCCGGATTTTCGCGTGTGGGAATCGTGCCGGACGATGCCGCTGGTCGGCAGGTTTTCTCGGGGATACACCGCTTCCCCCCGCCTTTTCATTCCGGCACTGCTCCATACTCACCTCGCTTCACCCTCATCGGTTCTCAAGACCTCGCTGTTAAGAGCCGCCCAAATCTCTTCACTCACTCACCCCATAGGTAGGAGTTTCTTGTAGAGGAAGGCATCTGGGTTGTTGAGGTGTCGTGGTATTCGAGCCTGACAACCTGTTATGACCACATAAATTGTGGATATACTCTATTCGCGGTTTCTTCACACTTTTTGAATCAAACCTTTGAAAAATCACCCCNGACCACATAAATTGTGGATATACTCTATTCGCGGTTTCTTCACACTTTTTGAATCAAACCTTTGAAAAATCACCCCATGTGGTATGACGTGTTTGGTTGTTTCCTACGTATGTCACGTATAAAAAGCGTTTTATAATTTTTTTTTAATATAAAAGTACCTAATTTGTATTTAAATTGAACTTTTACTTATATTCAGTCTATAAGGTGTAATATTTTATTAATAACTTGTATCAATAAATACAGAAAGAAAAAAGGTGTGCTGGCAATACATTGTAAGAAATAGNTAATATTTTATTAATAACTTGTATCAATAAATACAGAAAGAAAAAAGGTGTGCTGGCAATACATTGTAAGAAATAGTTCTTTATGAAAAATAAAATTAAACTGAGTGCGCACGAATGCGGTGCGGTTTCCCTTTGATGTGATTTTTTAGACTTAGTTAAGCTTTCTTTGCATGAGGTTCAGAAAAGTTTGGAGTAACTGTGAACAGCCTATAATGTGTCATAAACAGCTTCTCTCCATCAAGTCTACCCAAGACTCCTCGTGTGGTGCTTCGGACCCACCGCCCCTGGATTTAAACAGATTGGGCTACGCCGAGCAGTCCCTATGGTACTCGGCGTCCTCACAGTCAGGAAAGCGGTATCTGTCTTGATGGTCACGACGATAGACCACTAGGTGGGGTGTTTGATTACTGAGCAGTCATGACTTTGGGGCCCAAAACCTAAATTTCATGGTGAAGGAATTCAGGTAAATGGCAAAGCAGAGGACCCGGTGTTAGTTGGGCCACTCCCCTCAGGTGAGTGGGAGGGGGGTTAGCGCGCCCTGGGGCTGTGGGCTGTGTTAGGTCCTCGTCTGTTTTACAGTGCCCCATGGGGCCGTGTCCTTCCAATTTCCGGCTTAGCTCTGATGAAGGGAGGGGCAACGGGGGCTGCCCTTGTTGGCTGGGAGTCGAGTAGTGGCCCTCGTTCCAAATGTTTACCGTCGGGGCGCTGTGGTCCTCTGCCACCGTCCACAAGGAGGAGAGGCAGCGGTCGGTCGGTTGGTAAACGAACACACAAGTCCCATGGGAAGTTAAGTAGTACCATGGGGGATCAGTTGACCCCATGAAAGGTTTTCTGTTGTGATCGATCACAGGGTCAGACTCGTGGTGACAGTGGTTAGCTCCAAGGCGGAGCAGACTGGTAGGGTTTTCCTTCGCCCTAATAAGGCTCTACACAATTAGCGACAACACTGCTTCGACGCTGACCTGGACAGTCAGCGGGGGTGGGAGCAAAAGCGTTAAGGATAGTGCACTCTGGCCGGACCAAGGTGCTCTGAGTGCGAGGATCCCAGCAGAGTATTGCCAGAGTGGACAAAGACGCATGGGAGTTTCACACTTTTCGGGTTCGGGACTGACCAACTGCGTTGTCAGCCTATCTACGCATTTTCATTATAGTGCTCTTTTAACGAAATCGGTTTATAACAGGGTGGTTTAAGTATAAGGTTAAAATATAAATAATTTCTAAATTTATTTTAATATATTACTACAAAAGCACTCAAAAATAGTCATGTTCGTCCATGCACAGCTCATACACTTATGCATCAGCTACAGTGTCCACACATGTGCACACAGGAGACTAACTCCACTCAATATTGACTCTTCCCAAGACTACCTCCGCCCAACATTGACTCTACCTAAGAACACCTCCACCCAAGACTACCTCTATCCAAGAATACCTCCACCCAAGATTGACTCTACCAAAGAACACCTCCACCCAAGATTTACTCTACCCAATATTGACTCTATGCAAGACCAACTCCANAGATTGACTCTACCAAAGAACACCTCCACCCAAGATTTACTCTACCCAATATTGACTCTATGCAAGACCAACTCCACCCAATATTGACTCTATGCAAGACCAACTCCGTCTAATATTAACTCTATGCAAGACCAACTCCACCCAAGACTAANACCCAATATTGACTCTATGCAAGACCAACTCCGTCTAATATTAACTCTATGCAAGACCAACTCCACCCAAGACTAACAACCCAAGACTACCTCTACCCAAGACTACCTCAACCCAAGACTACCTCTACCCAAGACTAACTCTACCCAAGACTTACTCTACCCAAGACTAACTCTACCCAAGACTAACTCTACCCAATACTAACTCTACCCAAGACTAACTCTACCCAAGACTAACTCTATCCTAGACTAACTCTACCCAAGACTAACTACCCAAGACTAACTCTACCCAAGACTAACTCTACCCAAGACTAACTCTACGTGAGATTGACTCCACCCGAGATCGACTCCACCCGAGATCGACTCCACCCGAGATCGACTCCACCCGAGATTGACTCCATCCAAGATTGACTCCATCCAAGATTGACTCCATCCGAGATTGACTCCATCTGAGATTGACTACATCTGGGACCGAATCAACCCAAGACTTAATACACCCAAGATATAATCTATCCAAGACCCAATCCACCCAATATCGACTCCACCCAATATCGACTCCACCCAATATCGACTCCACCCAATATCGACTCCACCCAATATTGACTCCTCACAAGAGGACCTACCCCTCACAAGATGACAAATCCCTCACAAGAGGACCTACCTCTAAATGACCGATAAATTGTCCCCTGAATGACACCTAAAGGTTTCCTCAATAGCCCCTTAATGACCCCTAAATGACCCTCCTGCTCCACAAATGACCCCTAATGAGCCCTAAATGTGGTTGCATGTTCTGCAGTCTGTTACACAATCGCTCCACATGCTCCACAATCAGCACCACATGCACTACAATCAGCACCACAATCACCACCAAAAGCACCACAATCAACACCAAAAGCACCACAATCATCACCAAAAGCACCACAATCAGCTCTATGTGCACACCAATCCATACCAATCCACACACCAAACATTCGATCAATCCCAATCCTTCTATAAATCCTAATCCTTCGCAATCAGCTCTGCAATCTTCCTATCACTCTCAAAATCTTTCCAGTGTCACAAGTTTCAGAATATCTCTTCAAAATATCACTCCATGTAAAATACCTCTGACAGAGTTTGCACAGAAATGCCATACTTGAATTTTTCATTCTGCAGGTCGATATTTGCTGCAAAGGGAACTGTGGTGTTTTCTTCTGCAAGACCACTTACTGTTCGTGATGATGGAGACTTTATAGCCCCAACCACTTTAATTTTTTTTTGTCCAGACAAAATGAAGTCTTGTCTAAATAATATATTAGTTAAGGTTTTTGGAATAAATTGTTGTCACCAATTGCACTTTTTAAAGAGGTCAAAATATGCATTTATCACAAAAGAATCAATTGCTTTTTTCGTTGCATGTTCTACTGGCTGTGATTTTTTAATTGATAATCTGTTATTTTTTTAATCCGATGAACCAGTCCTTGCCAGGTACTACATTTTTTAAATTGTGTTTTTAATCTCATATTTTTTCTACAAACTGTCCAAATAATTATAATGTTTCTTTTCTACTCAAACCAAATCCCTATTTCTCCATTGTCTGCAATGCCTCAGCTAGTTTTTTTCTTGTTCTTCCTTTAATAGTGAATGTCTTCCCATGCCTACTCATGCCTTTCATTCTACACTTTCCGTTCACATGATAATGTAAAGTCATAGTGGGAATATTAAACGTCTCATGAGTTCTGGAAGTGGTCATTCGGCATGCTTTGATTTCCTCCAAGGCCTTGAGGAGTATACTTTCGAAATTCCAGAATAAACAGTCAGACAAAAAAAACAAAGAAAATTAAAATGGGGCAAGTGGGTACTGTTACCCACTTCCCCTGGAATCATATTACCCAATTACCTCAGTACCAAAATAACTTGGGGTAAGTGAGTACTATGCCTTATTTTTAGCACAAAGCTAACGCACCATTAAAGTATTTATTTCTTGAATCTACATTTCAAACTCAGAAAAACAAGTCTAACACAAGATTTGTATACATATTTTCTTTTTTTAAATCGCGACACAACCTTTGGCATTAAGTTAAAATATAAGGATTTGGAAAAAACTATTTTGACAAAATGTTGCAGGCAATTAAGAATAATAAAAAAANCAAAAAATTTCACTAGAATCCAAATAAACAGCCATTTGTTAAAAATAGAACTCCACTTACCCACTTAGCCCATTTACTCACTTGTCCCACTGCAATATATATATATATATATATATATATATACATACACATAGTTGAGTTTAAAGATTTGGGTGGCTCTTAACAACGAGGTCTTGAGAGCCGATGAGGTTGAAATGAGGTTGAAAAGGGGCAGCGCCGGAATTCAAGGGCGGGGGAAACGGGAGATCTCCGAGAAAACCCGCACACCAGCAGCATCATCCGGCACGATTCCCACTTGCGAAAATATGGGAGTGACCCGGCCTGAGATTGAACCCGGTTCGCCTCGAGTTACATAGAGTGAAGTAAACTGGTGACAGCATAACGTGTATCACCATTTTGGGTACTTAAAATAATACTGTGATATCTGAAGGAATTTTGTCTATACCGGGTAAGAAACTATCATTTGTATTTTATAGTTTAAGTTTCTGAAAATGCGCTCAGACAGGGCTCTAAAGTTGATTATGTTTAATAAACAGTAATGAGTCATTTTTAATTCAACATATATTTAACTAATGTTAAGGATTTTTTTTTAATTGCTGCGTTTTCCTTGTAGTATCGCAGAGTATGTTTGGAAATTAGGTTTATAAATTATTTTTCTATCTACAGAATTATTTTTATTGCCTACTCAATTTTATATTATATTTTCACAAAGAAGAATATTTCCTCTTGTTTTACCTAATTGTTTATGTTGAGGGTGGGGCGGGATGGGGAGGGTGGAGAAGTTTGCTGGAGTGGAAGATGAAGTAGGAGGGAGTAGTGGGGATTACCGGGGCTGAAGTGTACGTCGAATGAAACTTGGAGGAGGAAGGAGAATTAAAATGTTTGTCGTCCAGGCGAAATGGGGCAGAGTAGCAGGTGAGTCAGAACCCATCTGCTCCCTCTACTAATTGTGGCTCTCTCCCTGCTGGCAGCGAGCCAGGGGCGCTTGACGTGCTAAAGTCGCCCGCGAGGATTGCTGTCTCTCCGCTGCCACGTAGCCTGGTGTAGCTGCGCCTTACATTCCAGTCTCTCGACTCGGGGGAATTGCTAATGAACGATCAGGTTGCTCGATGTCGCTTCTCCCCGGCCATATTGGTCCGGGAATGTCGGCATTTGACAGGCCTGTTGGGAACACCCACGAGTGGCGCCGCCACCATTGTTACGAAATAGCTTTTCAGCCAATTCATACGTGAAAGTTGCTGAGGGCGTAGCTCAATAATGACTCATGATTCGGTAGAGCACAACAGTATACGATGAGTTTTATTAACATTGGGATTATACAGTTGCTATTTAGATGACTATTGATCGGGGGAGCTTTAAATTGAATACCAATATGATTATTGATTACATTTCATTCACGCCATTTTATTTAAACCTAACTGGAAAGTCATCACCTTGTTGTAGCCGGAGGCTGATTCTACGAGACGGTTAACGACGGCCGGACACACCCATCTTCCTGGTCTGCTTCGCTGGTCGGGTCGCCCAAAGGACTAAAGACGAAAGACCCCCTTCCGGGTGTTACGCCGGCCTATATCAAGCGCGTGGTTCTGAGGCCCCACTCGGTGACCGGTGGAGGGGATTTCTGCAACTGTCTTCTTTCGCAAGGATCGACGACCAAATGGTGGTGTTGCAATCCCGCTCGTTTCCAGGTTTAATGTTTGAAGGTGTGGTCAGGCAAGCCGTTCAGCTAAGGCCTGATCACACCATAACAACGGGCTTACCTAGAAAAGCCCCGTTTAAGCTTTCCTCGTATATTTCAATGGCGAATGCGGGTGTTTTGGTGGGGACTCCTGCCGCCCGAGGTCAAATGAAGATTCTTGCACTTTCGTGGTGCGTGTCTTGGCCTCGATCACTGCCATATCGTGACTTTTGAAGAATACAACAGCCACCTATGACGTACAAGTAGACACTCGGAAATTTCGCGAATTCATTTTAGGGCACGCTTAACTTCAAACACGTGTACATTTGACTTCCTTTTCAATCGGATCGCAGTTTGTAAGACACTCCCTGGATGAATTTGGGCCAATAACTAACCTGCAAGGAAAGGAGAGGCCAAGTCTCGAGCTATCGGGTCTGGGGTCAGGGCTGGACTTAGAGACCCAGGGCCCCTAGGCAATTACAGAGTCCGGGCCCCCTTTTAGGTAATTTAACAAAATAACCTATTTTATTTTATATTTAATTAACGTTTTTTAATTTATAAAATAGACAAGACAAACAGATCTGGACATATAATAATAAAATACCAAATATACTTTTTACTCACTTTTTTATTATTATAAAATATAGGAAACATACGAAATTTGCCTAATTATAAATTTTGCGCACGCGACGAACTTTTTACTCAGCGAAAGAATTGGTAACCTCAGTATAGTCAACTGATTGCATTATTGGTGACTCTATGAACAATATAGAGTGTGAATTAAGTCTCTCCTCTTCTGTGGTGGATCTTAAATAATTCTTAACTCTCTTTAGCGCTGAAAATGATTGTTCTGCTGAACAGTTTGACTCTGGTGTACACAACCGTATCCGAAGTGCAATGCCAGTGTTTGGATAAATGTCCAAGAAGTCATTTTCCAGGATATACTTGTATAGCTCCAGTGATGACAACCTTTTTTCCCTTTTAGCCTCAGCAGACAATAAATGAGCTCTCAGGTGTAGACACTCGTTTTCTAAAGTATAGTCCAAATCCCCTGGATAGAAAGCTACCAGATTCCGTGCGCTGACACGTACGTCTTGAGATTCCAAACTACGTAGGTTCGTGAAAAAGTTAACCTTTTACTTAAGTTCTCATATGCTGAGCCACGTCTCTGTAGTTGTGCTAGACTTTTCCTGAACTTTAAGTTGACTAAATTTCATCAATAATACACAGGAAATGCTTCATATATCATCAAAAATTCTAAATTAATAAAAATAAAAAACTTTCAGATCATGTTCGTCCACTGGGCTAGACTTCTCCAAGACTAAATTTCTAGATCAATGCTAGATCAAGGATATATCAAATCTTTTTTACTCGGGTCAGTAAAATTATTCAATTTTGGCTTCTGTAATAATAAATAGCGCTGTCTTGTCCTGTGTCTTCTATTACTTTAATTACTGTTGTATATTTGTACTTTCCTATTTGATTTTCTTAATAAATAAATCTTTTTAAAAAAACAAGTTGTCCCCTGGCCAGGCCCCCGAAGCTAGTACCCTAGGCAAGTGCCTTGTTCGCCTAGGCGGAAATCCGGCACTGTCTGGGGTAAAACTGGTGCATCGGCCAATGAAAAGCTAACTGAGGCTACTCCAGTGCATAAAGGACTGTAGAGTTTGGCTTGTTGGCGAATGAATCTGCGAAATTTCCTGGTCTCTGCGTATAAATGACGCACTCAGTTTCCCCTTCCGAAACTGTGCGCGAACACTGCATGCTAGGGCTTCGCGGCATTCACTTTCCAGTATCGTTCCGAAACGTGTTAACCCATCGACGAGCTATTTCACTCCCACAAAGCATTGAAAACCGACGGTGATGAATCGCAAGAGCCGATTACCTATATTTATATAGCAAATATCGTCATTGTAAATATTGTTGGTAGAAGGAGCATATCGTAAACACTGGTACCATGAATAAAGAAAAGCGAAAGTGCAAATATTTTATTGCATGAATTGCAAATATAGTAAGTATCGGGAGGGTTGAGTTGATAGGGTTTGGTCGACGCTTAACAACGACGTCTTGAGCGTCGGTGAGGGTGAAATGAGGTAAAGATGGAGCAACGGAGGGATGCAAGGTGGGAGCGCCCTGAGAAAACCCGTCGCCCAAAGGTAAATTCGCTAGGTTTTCCACAAACGAAAGTTTGGGTGTTCCCGCCGAGAATCGACCCCGGTTCGTTCGCCTTGGTGGCAGGCGAGTAGATCTCCAGTATCGATTCATTTGAAATTCTCTTAAATCGTAGAAAGCGACATACCGCACAGCCGAGATGGGCCATATCGGATATCCGGAGGGGGGGTGCGCAGATCGCATCGGTGCTCGCGCTGGTGTCGTAGGATCTCTGGAGGGCCAGCAGGATTTACGAAATTCAGTCTCTGAGGACCAACAGGTGTCCCGGGAAGAAGCACGTCCTAGCGACCGAGGAGCGGGAGCGGGGGTTTTCCCCAATCGATCGTTATTCCTCGAGACCGCCCGGCGGGACGGCTCGAGTCGATAACACATCTTGCAAGGCGTCGTCTTCCTGTGGACCGTCGGCGACCGACATGGCGTCGCCGAGCGCACCTCGGCACCCTGTCTGGGTTATAAGAAGTGGTGGATCGAGA
The DNA here is from genome assembly GCA_002778355.1 of Clitarchus hookeri. Taxonomy (NCBI): domain Eukaryota; kingdom Metazoa; phylum Arthropoda; class Insecta; order Phasmatodea; family Phasmatidae; genus Clitarchus; species Clitarchus hookeri. Next base: position 287,299 of record NQII01001427.1, read on the forward strand.
ACGAGGCGAGGGGAAGTAAAGAGGCTTGAACCCTTCCCTTCGAGCTTGATTTTACACTGTATGAAATTATTCTTGAAACCAAATGCATTGTCAATAACGCAGTATTAAGGCTCGGCTTCGCCTAGTATGCAGAAATTCTTTCGTGTCATATTTTCAAAGGTGTTATTGAAAATGTCTGCTTATAAGAAATTTACCATTTGCAAGTTGTTTAATACTTTTGTATCTAATTTTCGCTGCGTATTATTTCCTGCTTGCAAAAAGGTAGGGACTTATTGATCAAATATAAATAAGTTCCTGTATTTCTACAACAAGCAGATGGTACACAATTAAAATTAGGCACAAAAACATTAAACAACTCGTAAAATGTAAATTTTCTATAATCGCGTATTGTCAGTAATTACTATGAATCCGAAATTGACGCGGAAACAAAGAATTTCTGCAAAGGGGTGAAGCCGAGCATTAAGGAACCTCCCTAGTTGGAATATGGGTATCATTGTAAGGAGTTCTGTCTATTCACATTTTAAAAAAAAAACTAAAATATTTTGATGTAATTTTTTTCAGGACAAAAATGAAAGTCGATATTTTGTTACCAATTTATAAATTTTATTCTTTGAACATATATGGTTGTATAAACGTGTCAAAGTCAGCGAAAATCGCCGTTAGTAACTCTCTGTTTACGGTATTTATTCTTCTGTAAAACGATGTTTTAAACTATAGCGACAATGCTGTATCTTTCCTAGACAATTTGCTGTATTAAAATCCCGTGGTTTCCGCTTAAAATTGCGAAGAAGCAGAACCCACCCGAAGCTTGTTTATGCTACTTTCCATCGCCGGCGCAATGCTTCCTTGTAGTAGGACGTGACCTTGAGATTTTTTAAATGTTTTACTAGGAACGCCCCTTAATACATACTCTCTGTACAGTATGAGGAAAATTTAAAAAGTAGCATATTCACTAAGTTCTGGCATTTGTATGTAGCATTGAAACTTAACGCTCACCGGTAAGTGCGTAGTTTTAACGTAATGCGCAGTAACTTCTCTCCTCCTCAAATAACTTCCCTCCGCAATTGACTTCTACGTAGATCCGCCACTGGTCACAGGGAATCCATAGATGGCGAGGTTTGTGGGGGTTGTTGTGACACCGCCTTATCATAAGGTTCTGTTATATAACCATAAAAACTGGTGCCAAAGAATTTAACTATTTATTTATTACACATTTAAACGTTTTNCTGACATGTTAAAACGGAGGATGGCTTATGCGATAATCACGTCGCTCCGAAAAGCATACTACACGACACATCCGACACTACAATCAAAACCGGGAAGCGAAACGGATACGAGAATCGTTTGGCGTCAGCACGACGTGAACTGTGGCACAACCAACAGTTCTATTCGAGTCGTGTCCAAGAACAGGAAGACATTGATTGTTGCTGCTAGTGAAACCAAGTTAAGCGAGTAGAACAAATTATAGAGAATGTAGAATGAAATAACAGATGAGGTGACCTTGCAAATACTCCTACGCTTTCTTTGGCCTCTCCAGAAAATCTGACATTTTTATCTCTTCCGTAACACCACAGAAATATCACCCGTTTCTTACCTGAGATTTGAAACCTCTCTTGTCTCCTCCTCTTTCTCTCTCTCTCTCTCTCTCTCACNTTTTTATCTCTTCCGTAACACCACAGAAATATCACCCGTTTCTTACCTGAGATTTGAAACCTCTCTTGTCTCCTCCACTTTCTCTCTATCTCTCTCTCTCTTCCTCCTTCTTCCTCTTGCACCTGTGTGTGCATACGCCAGGTACGGAAATCCTTTGCGTGTGTTAAAATGGCAGTAATGGTCGTTCCACTCCCGACTTTCCGTCTCTGAAAAGTTTTGCTCGAGACAACAAGTATACTTGATTGTATACATCCAAAATAATGTTGGCAATTACCATACATGTTTTACTGGCAAAAAAAATTCTAAATGCGACTTTTTTTTCAGCCGACAAAACGTGAATTTGCGCCGGAAAAAAACTTTTTTTTTTTTGTTAGATCAACAAAATTTGCATTACAACAAAAAATTTGGCTGAGTAAATTCTAAATATTTTAAATTTTCATTGAACAACCACGTATTCTGTTGGTTTTAACACGCACTGACCTCTACTTACAATGGAATAGGGGAGGGAGTGGCGGAAATCCGTCTTTCTTAGGGAATCCCTCTTCTAGCAAAAAAAAAAATATATATATATATATATATATATAGGGTTGGTTTGCATTCCTCCTTTTCAATTCTTTAAAATATCTGTCAACTATGACCAGAAGAGTGTTTTTTTTTAACAGTGGAGAATAAAATGATTCAAAATGAGTTTATTTTAACTGTGGTGTTTACAATAAGACAATGTACAGATGTATTTGCGTACACAAGATTTTATTTTGGGAGGGGGTGAACCTCGATTTCTGAAGTGAGCACTTTGCACAATAAGAAAAACGCCTTTTCCCAATTTCAAGTGCACTCTTCAGGGAAACTTATTGCAATTGTTTATTTATATTTTCAGTTAATAATTTTCAGTTAGTTTTCCAAAATTTGTTTATATTTATTTATATTTGGTTTTTTCGGCAGAGACTGATACCCCTTTATCTACCCTCCCCCCGCCCTTTTTCTTGTGTACACCCCTGTCCTGATGCCAAAACTATGTTTATAGACTGTTCACAGTAAACTGAGCACTTCTGAAAACCCTGCTGAAAATCTACTTGTATGCAAATTGTGTATTCTTCCGCCATATGTTAAATTAACATTGCCATGGGTCTGATCACTTTATTCATACGTCGGTCAAATGAAACAGTAAAATTATTATAAAATTAGGCATTTATTTTATCAATTTAAATATTCTTACATTTATGTGTATTAAAAAAACAGGAAGCAAAATAAATAATTTCAATACCCACAAATGTTTAACCAGCGCTTTTAATTTCGCGTTAATACATGGAACTACTTCCCTTCCGCCGTTACCAACTTCACTGAGCGAAAGCCGATAAATGTGCCCGTTAAAATATATGCAGGTAGTGACAGTGACTTTTTCAAATGTTATTTTCAAAAGTGCTCAAGTAATCGTGAACAGTTTGTAAACATATTTCTGTCCTCCCCTCGCCCTTTACAAAGAGCAGCGGCCGCACATGCAAATTCTCGTTACCATTTGTACACGATTCATCGGGCAGCCACATCTCTTAATGACACACGCTGGAGAAAAATAACAATAGCAGACCAAAAATTTTACTTTGTTAGAGTATTGTCAAAATGAGGTTTCTCANCACACGCTGGAGAAAAATAACAATAGCAGACCAAAAATTTTACTTTGTTAGAGTATTGTCAAAATGAGGTTTCTCAATGGAAGAGGAACATGGAGGATTGCAGGGGGGAAAAAGTTAAAGGAAATTCCAGGCATTTAAGATTAATGCGATGGCAGTGAAGAGAATGTCACTAGTAGAGGAAACTANCACACGCTGGAGAAAAATAACAATAGCAGACCAAAAATTTTACTTTGTTAGAGTATTGTCAAAATGAGGTTTCTCGATGGAAGAGGAACATGGAGGATTGCAGGGGGGGAAAAGTTAAAGGAAATTCCAGGCATTTAAGATTAATGCGATGGCAGTGAAGAGAATGTCACTAGTAGAGGAAACTANAAAAGTTAAAGGAAATTCCAGGCATTTAAGATTAATGCGATGGCAGTGAAGAGAATGTCACTAGTAGAGGAAACTATAAACTAAATAATAAAGGAAGAAATGGGTATAGAAGGATATATAATGCAAGATATAGATCATAAAAAGATTGTGCACAGAAGTCAATGGCACTCAGAAGATTTCAGAGAATAAAAACTGAATGGCAAGGAATGGCAATTAGGCGCNTTGTGCACAGAAGTCAATGGCACTCAGAAGATTTCAGAGAATAAAAACTGAATGGCAAGGAATGGCAATTAGGCGTGTAACAGCGTGGAAAGACTGAAACTTTACGGAAAGGAGACAATCGAGATCTCAACCTAAATTGTGGAGAAGCATCACGCCAGTATTTGTTTAGAATCTAGCGTGAAACAGATGGGGGAGGGAGGGGCGAGGATCAGCCCATAAAACCCGGTAACTCTCGACTGCAGGTGAAAGAAGATGAATTCATGACCTGCCTCCGTGTTTAGAGATTCATTCGATGTGTTGACTTCGATTTCCAAAGTTTTCTCCTAATCGTATCGCAACCTGAATACAAGAGCACAGTAATTCAAAATGTATTAGGGCAAATGAGAGTAAAAGAATTGTGATTTTCAACAAGTTTTTAAAGCACTACGTCGGCGAGTGAAGAATTGAAACTGTGTTATTGTATAACATTGCGCAATTCGATACTTTTAAAACACGTGTAAATGTAAATGCTAAATGTTAACCATTATTTATTATATCTCTTTTTTGAAGTGTAACGCCCATTTATACGCCGTAAGTATAGTAAAAGTAAATAATGTTGCTGCGACAGTATTTCACTATATAGTGATAAACATTTTCCAATTTCTAGAAAAATGTTTGCAAAAAAACTCGATTTTGTGAGTTAGAATAAATAGTCTTTCATTCAGGGTGCGATGTGTTCTGTGTGAATAAATACGATTTTGGAAATTAACTGGTTTAAATACCAACCAGGAGGCATGCCTGTATGTAGTGGCAATCTAATTCGATAGCATTTCTCTTCTCCTCCCTCCTTTTTTTTTTTTTTTTTTTTTTTTTTTTTCCCCGTTCTTAACACATCACACATCTTTGCAAATTTCTCGCAATTGCAATGTGTCCGCTTTTACTTCCAAGTAATGACCTTTTTTCCCCCCAATAGGCAGGTGTAGTTTTACTGCCAGCAAATGGAAAAAAATGTGTGTTCGCTTGACTCTACTCATACCATTCTCGAACCGTGCTTTCTTTCGTCCAGAACATTCTTATTGCTTCCCACTTGCAGACACGCNTTTTTTTTTTTTTTTTTCCCCATTCTTAACACATTACACATCTTTGCAAATTTCTCGCAATTGCAATGTGTCCGCTTTTACTTCCAAGTAATGTCCTTTTTTCCCCCCAATAGGCAGGTGTAGTTTTACTGCCAGCAAATGGAAAAAAATGTGTGTTCGCTTAACTCTACTCATACCATTCTCGAACCGTGCTTTCTTTCGTCCAGAACATTCTTATTGCTTCCCACTTGCAGACACGCGCGTTTTTTTTTATCCTACACTATTTTACTTTACTTTCTACCCATCACTGTCAAGTTCGGAAAGACTGGGCGTGTTTCTGTCCAAAGGCACGTTATTTTATTTTACGGCTACTGATAAGACAACTTTAAATAACACGTGTCTAGTCTCGTTAAGATCCTGAAGATATAATATCAGCGTTGTGAGCCACCAATATCCAAACTTTTCATTCCCAATAATACTGCGTAGAATAAATAACAGATAAATACAGCCACGTTGCTGTAAAAATGTCTGTGCGTACTTTCATACATTGCGTAAGTGAAATAAACACAAATATTGCTATTATAATTTATTCACGGTTAACGTTTTTAAAATCCTGCTTACTTTCTTCTATCTGTTTTTTTTTTTTTTGTGTGTAATATTCCACCTCTTTAAAAGTATCGCTGTAATTGACAATGATTAGGCGAAGTAATTATATAAGTCGAGCAAGTGACGCAATGAATATGTTTCTGTCATGCCAATGGTCACTCTAATAAGGAAAAAAAACGAAACTAATTTCAGCGACCGCCATTCTAAACATTGTTGTTTTTAAAATGGGTATTAAGGCGTAGAACTATTTTCCATGATCGCTGCACGTGTTCTCTAGATATATATTTTAAGTTGGAATATACGTATGCAATTCAGGGCGGGTATATTATATATACAGTAAGTTTTATTGCAAACGTTTTGTCCTGTATTTCTTGCAAACACAACGACGTCTCGAATTCCCACAAGGCAATTTCCGAGGATGTTACTTATTAAGGTGCCCGTCTACCNCCGTCTAACCACAGCCTTGCTGAATTTTCAGGGTTGCGCAAAGGACTACACCGTTACGCACCACCATCAAACGTATTATCTCTCATTCTCGGACGTTCACATTTTGTGATGTAGCGTGCAATTAAGAGATAATCCGTTGCCAATAGTATTGCAACCGCTTACATACAAGTTCCGAGTGTTTTGATGCACAGCAGTTCGGGAAATACAGGTTGAGTATAAAATAATACCCCAAATTTGAAGGTCCATAATATCAAAACCAAACAACCAATAACCTTGATTGACCAATCAAATGAACCGTGGAACCGTGACGTTTGTGTACCACACATTCATAAATGTTCACTGTGACTACCATGGGCGGCCCGAACGACATCTACGCTATAATCAAACTCGTTCCACACCCTTGTCAGCGTGTCCGGTGCTACGGTTTGGATGGCGTTCGTAACTCTCGGTTTGAGGTGGTGAGGGGGTAGCGAGCNTGAGCCACCAATATCCAAACTTTTCATTCCCAATAATACTGCGTAGAATAAATAACAGATAAATACAGCCACGTTACTGTAAAAATGTCTGTGCGTACTTTCATACATTGCGTAAGTGAAATAAACACAAATATTGCTATTATAATTTATTCACGGTTAACGTTTTTACAATCCCGCTTAATTTCTTCTATTTTATTTTTGTGTGGAATATTCCACCTCTTTAAAAGTATCGCTGTCATTGACAATGATTAGGCCAAGTCGATATAAGTCGAGCAAGTGACGCAATGAATATGTTTATGCCATGCCAATAGTCACTCTAATAAGGAAAAAAAACGAAACTAATTTCAGCGACCGCCATTCTAAACATCGTTCTTTTTAAAATGGGTATTAAGGCNCATTGTTGTTTTTAAAATGGGTATTAAGGCGTAGAACTATTTTCCATGATCGCTGCACGTGTTCTCTAGATATATATTTTAAGTTGGAATATACGTATGCAATTCAGGGCGGGTATATTATATATACAGTAAGTTTTATTGCAAACGTTTTGTCCTGTATTTCTTGCAAACACAACGACGTCTCGAATTCCCACAAGGCAATTTCCGAGGATGTTACTTATATTAAGGTGCCCGTCTAACCACAGCCTTGCTGAATTTTCAGGGTTGCGCAAAGGACTACACCGTTACGCACCACCATCAAACGTATTATCTCTCATTCTCGGACGTTCACATTTTGTGATGTAGCGTGCAATTAAGAGATAATCCGTTGCCAATAGTATTGCAACCGCTTACATACAAGTTCCGAGTGTTTTGATGCACAGCAGTTCGGGAAATACAGGTTGAGTATAAAATAATACCCCAAATTTGAAGGTCCATAATATCAAAACCAAACAACCAACAACCTTGATTGACCAATCAAATGAACCGTGGAACCGTGACGTTTGTGTACCACACATTCATAAATGTTCACTGTGACTACCATGGGCGGCCCGAACGACATCTACGCTATAATCAAACTCGTTCCACACTCTTGTCAGCGTGTCCGGTGCTACGGTTTGGATGGCGTTCGTAACTCTCGGTTTGAGGTGGTGAGGGGGTAGCGAGCTCGCATTCGACACGTCAACGTGAAGGGGACGGTCTGATGTTTCCTTTAAGGTGCGCCACCCCATGGCACCTAGCTGTTCGCGGATAGTTGAACGAGACGTTGCCGCAACGCTGGATTGGTTGAGGAGCAGCTGGTGACCAGGTTATTCATCACTGGCCCCCGAGAAGCCCGAATCTTACCCCGTGTGATGTTTTTTCTATGGGGGTACATAAAGGATCATCAAGTGTTTCGTCCACCATTGCCGGCTAACATTGACGACCTCAAAACGAGAATTACGGACGCCATCCAAACCGTAACAACGGACATGCTGACAAGAACTTGGAACGAGTTTGATTATAGCGTATATGTCGTTCGGGCCGCTCATGGTGGTCACATTGAACACTTATGAATGTATGGTAAACAAACTTCACGGTTCCATGGTTCATTTGATTGGTCAATCAAGGTTGTAGGTAGTTTTGTTTTGATATTATAGGCCTTCAAAGTTGGGGTATTCTTTTTTACTCATCCTGTACTGTTTTCAGTTAATTCGAAAGGCTTCAGAACGTTGGAATTGATGCGTCTTCGGAGGCCTTTCGTGAGAAATCTTATTGCAAATACGTTGATGAAATTTTAAAACGCGTGTTTAATACACGTTTCATTGAGTTCCACCTTCAATCATTTCCGACTATAGAAATTACTTTGTAAATCCTCGCGCATAGGAAAACAATAAGGTATAATAACTAAGGCCACCTGTTTTTCGCGAAAATATTCCACGCCTAGTTTGTACTCCAAAACCCGTTAGTTCAGAATCAATATCTCGGTTGGATGGTTTTAACTCGCACGCGTCTTAAGTGTCTCCCAGTCAATCACGGACGTTCAGCATCGGCGTAACTAAATTCTGATTGGTCCAGTCGAGTAGGAAATGGCTTCTCACACAGGCACGCAGCCAATAGCCAAAGGAAATGTACAAACTTGCACGTGAGAAGTTGAAGTCTAGCTTGAGCATAAATATTTTCGCGAAAAACAGGTGGCCGTAAGTATGACAATCGTTTTCCGGTATTTTTGGCGAGCGTGCACGCAATGGCGCCGAGTGGTCAAAGCGAGCGGCATGTAGGTGTAACAGGTGCCTCGGGGAATCGCGTGGGACACCACTGCTACCCGGGGCCGTGGTGGCTGAGCGGTTAGCCTTCTCCCCTCCCACCAAGGTGACCCGGGTCCAATCCCCTGCCGGCTCACTCCTGGATTTTCGCAAGTGAGAATCATACTGGACGATGCCGCTGTTCGAAGGGGTTTTTTTCTGGGATCTCCCGTTTCCACCACTCTGGCTCTCCGGCGCTGCTCCATTCTTGCCTCATTTCAAGACCTCGTCATTAAGAGCCGCTCCTATCTCTCAACTCAACCAGTGCTACTGAAGATAGCCGACGACGAGTACCGAGGACGTGTGCAGCTGTGGGCAACGCCCTTCCCGGCCGAGCGTGCGAGGACAAGCAGACACCAGTCAGAGGCAACCGCTAGAGAGATAGGAACAAGGCCACTCACCCTGCGCATCACCCGGAGAGAGAAGGATGAGGTCTTCATGTTGATGGTAATCCTGACCAGGCAGGCAAGTCGCGACTGAGGACCCGAGGCCGGCCGCTCTTGCCTCGNTGAGCCCCCCGGGTGCCACGGGGGTGTCTTCCTCGCCGCAACGTCCCCGTCGAACGACCGTCGACGCCGAGTGCTGCTAGCTGCACTCAGCCGCCCGACCTCCCTCGCTGCCTTCCATCTGCCAGAACGAGGGCTGCTGAGCTTAGGGACAGGTCGTTACAGCAATGTTCTGTACCTGTTCCAAACGGACAACGGATACAGAATTGTACCTGTTACGAAGTATCTGATACCTTCTGCATCAGATGCAGGCATTCCCGAAATCGCCGCTACTATTCGTCAGTCTCTAGTGTGGCCTTGTCCATGCATGTTATAAGGGATGCGTGCTATCAAGTACGTGTTTTGGGTTGGTGTACTGATTGGCTTTTGTTGCAGTGAAATAAAGTATGGATAATAACAAGAGCAGAAAAAATACTTCATTTAGGCAAAAATATTTCACAGAGGATAATGAATTTGCTATATGTAAAATGTGTAAACGAAAACCAAGTTAATAATTATCCTCTTCTACTCTTTAAAAATGACCACGATAACTCTCATTTACTACTGTTGCCAAAATTATATCCGAGAAACTGACTTTTACCTTGACAGCATATTTTTAATATAATTAAAATTGCATCTGTTAAACGAAATAACAAATGCAACACACTGGGGAATGTTAAACTGATATTGTAAACATCTGATAGGGCGGCAGTGTACAAGTAGGTATCAGGTACAAAGTAATAAGTTTATAATCTACGACCCACCTCTAGCTGAGCTCGAATCCATTCTCATTCTTTCCCCGTCGCCGCTACGACACGGGTTCAATCCCTTGTTGATCCCAATCCAGTAATTGATCCAGAGGGGAGGGGGGGTAAGGGAGCCACAACCTTCTCCTGGAAGCTTTATTTTACACTGGATAAAATGAGAGTGTTCTAAAAATCAAGTACATTATCAATAATGCTGTATTAACAAATACACATAACATTTAAGATTGTATTTAGATAGCCTATCCACATAGTACTCACATTTACATGCATAGTTCATTCACGGTTACTTCCAACTTTTCTGAAGGCCTGCTAAAGTTCTATTTTCTGGATATTCCTCCGCCTCATGCAAACCCAGCTTAACAAAATCTAGAAAATTACACCAAAAGGACAATGCACCTCATTCGTGCGCACTCAGTTTAATAATGTTCTTCATAATAACTATTTCTTAGCAGGCATTACCAACATACCTATTTTCTCCCTGTTTTATTGATATTCATTCTTAANCTTCATAATAACTATTTCTTAGCAGGCATTACCAACATACCTATTTTCTCCCTGTTTTATTGATATTCATTCTTAAATAAATAATTTATTTTGCATATAAAATGCTAGTAGAACATATATTTAATAAAAAATGAGATAGTTTCGCGTTAACACAAGTGTAAAACGCTTGTGATACAGGAGACAACCAGACACATCCTACATGGGGTTGATTTCCCAAAAGTTTGATTCAAAAAGTATGAAGAAACCGCGAATAGATTATAGCATTAAAACCTCATTTTGACTGGTAAGCATATGGTTCCAACGTAATGCACGGTGCCCTGCCCCTCAGCTNATTATAGCATTAAAACCTCATTTTGACTGGTAAGCATATGGTTCCAACGTAATGCACGGTGCCCTGCCCCTCAGCTCTCTCCTTAATGAGTCACTATATCCGCCACCGTACCTAACTCAGCATTTATTCCTACTGACCCAAACAAGTTGACGCTAAAAATGGTCCAGATGGGGGCGCCGAGTTACATCTAATATTATTTTTACCTACTGAAGTAATCCAGGAATCACTTCACCTGAAATTCGCTTCATCTACGAACACTAGACCTAGTTCAGTTCTCTACGTATTAACACAAGCGAAAGTTGTTTCTCCTACACTCGTTTATCATAAATGCGCTTAAAGCTCTGCATTTAAAATGTCTGACTTCCGAGGGACAGGCAGTGGGACTAGTCGTTTTGTTTACAGTCATACCACCTACAGTATGTCGCGTGTAACCTACTGAAAAGTCAGTACACGTTCTGTAGTTTTATTTTCAGTTGCTTAAGAAGATTGTACGTCTAACTACTGCCCTTCCGGATATGTTTCCTTGCATTGGCCGAGAAAGGCTTTTACATCTTTTGTTGAGATTGCAACTTCATGAATCTCAGAATACACTATTTTAGATTTTATAAAGACAGTTTATCTTCCTTATAGTGTCTACTGCTTAAATCTACGGGAATTCGTTGTGTTAGTTCAGAAGTTTTCGTTGTAATTGTGTTTCGCTGTGTAAACCACATATTTATCCTCTGGATGGAGTAAGTTGTTGTGTTAGAGGCTAGGTTTTATCCTTAATTTATCTATTATTTCCAACGAGTTTTTTTTTCCCCCGGCATGTGGGTGCCAAGTAAAATGAAAAANCCCCCGGCATGTGGGTGCCAAGTAAAATGAAAAACTTTACTTGATAATTTGAATTTTTCCCAATCTTCCATTTTTTTCTATAATATTATTACTCCAATCTTGTTTTAATTTGTGTAAAGAACCACTCATTTTTCAAATTTTAATAATGTATATGTATACAGTACATCCTGCTTCTGACTTCTCGTGGGTTTTAAGTGACTTCTATAATGATAGGTTTGAGAATGTTGATTCCAACAGCATCATCTGCCTCTCTTACCAACAGTTCAGGTTTGGTCTCACCTTTCCCAGAAGTTCCTTCAGCGATTGCAGAATGCTTTCAGCATTTTCGCTTGATACTTGGAAGTATTTATTGAACCTTCACACCGGTCACTTCGTCTAGTCGCATTTCTTTGATAGGTGTGCCAGAGTGCCGAATTACTCGGAAGGCAATTTNGTACCTAACTCAGCATTTATTCCTACTGACCCAAACAAGTTGACGCTAAAAATGGTCCAGATGGGGGCGCCGAGTTACATCTAATATTATTTTTACCTACTGAAGTAATCCAGGAATCACTTCACCTGAAATTCGCTTCATCTACGAACACTAGACCTAGTTCAGTTCTCTACGTATTAACACAAGCGAAAGTTGTTTCTCCTACACTCGTTTATCATAAATGCGCTTAAAGCTCTGCATTTAAAATGTCTGACTTCCGAGGGACAGGCAGTGGGACTAGTCGTTTTGTTTACAGTCATACCANTAAAGCTCTGCATTTAAAATGTCTGACTTCCGAGGGACAGGCAGTGGGACTAGTCGTTTTGTTTACAGTCATACCGCCTACAGTATGTCGCGTATAACCTACTGAAAAGTCAGTACACGTTCTGTAGTTTTATTTTCAGTTGCTTAAGAAGATTGTACGTCTAACTGCTGCCCTTCCGGATATGTTTCCTTGCATTGGCCGAGAAAGGCTTTTACATCTTTTGTTGAGATTGCAACTTCATGAATCTCAGAATACACTATTTTAGATTTTATAAAGACAGTTTATCTTCCTTATAGTGTCTACTGCTTAAATCTACGGGAATTCGTTGTGTTAGTTCAGAAGTTTTCGTTGTAATTGTGTTTCGCTGTGTAAACCACATATTTATCCTCTGGATGGAGTAAGTTGTTGTGTTAGAGGCTAGGTTTTATCCTTAATTTATCTATTATTTCCAACGAGTTTTTTTTTTCCTCGGCATGTGGGTGCCAAGTAAAATGAAAAACTTTACTTGATAATTTGAATTTTTCCTAATCTTCCATTTTTTTCTATAATATTATTACTCCAATCTTGTTTTAATTTGTGTAAAGAACCACTCATTTTTCAAATTTTAATAATGTATATGTATACAGTACATCATGCTTCTGACTTCTCGTGGGTTTTAAGTGACTTCTATAATGATAGGTTTGAGAATTTTGATTCCAACAGCATCATCTGCCTCTCTTACCAACAGTTCAGTTTTGGTCTTACCTTTCCCAGAAGTTCCTTCAGCGATTGCAGAATGCTTTCAGCATTTTCGCTTGATACTTGGAAGTATTTATTGAACATTCACACCGGTCACTTCGTCTAGTCGCATTTCTTTGATAGGTGTGCCAGAGTGCCGAATTACTCGGAAGGCAATTTNTTCACACCGGTCACTTCGTCTAGTCGCATTTCTTTGATAGGTGTGCCAGAGTGCCGAATTACTCGGAAGGCAATTTCTTCGCTACCGAGACAGTGTAAAAGATCCATTGTTTGAGACAGACCTACATTCCTAAATATTTTTCTTGACATAGCCCTGGAACGACACCTTCGCAAGATACTGCTATCGCTGTAGGCTGACAAAATATGCACTGATCATCCTGGTAATGAAGGCAATTTTTCTACTATGTCGATATATTATCCTATTTTTAGCTCCTAATATACTCACAGAAGTATTGGTCCTCTATGTTTGGACCACAAGCATCGTCTTCAAGATTGAAGACTACCACCTTAAATTGCATTCTCTTCTTTTAATTCACTGGTTTGTTATTATGATCAGTTAGCAATCCCCAAAATTTGGTGTGTCAAACGGTTAATTTTGTGGTTGGAATACAGTTTACTATACATGCTCTAACACCTTGCAAAGAATATTTTTCAGTTGTCATCACTAAACTGTTGTGACCACTAGAAAAAAACTTTGTGGTGAACACAAAATAATTGGGCAAGATGACGTCTCTACAAAATGTTTTTTCTATATGTAAGANGACGTCTCTACAAAATGTTTTTTCTATATGTAAGAACTTTACAGTTTATACCCGTTTCATGAGCATTGAACAACCGATATCTGATTACATTTATTGATCATAATAACTTCGTCTTTTTCAGAAATATTTGACTACTTCAACTGCAGCGCCCAGAGTATTTTCTCATGTGAAATGTTGTGTTGTTTCCTAAACCTAAAAAATTCAATCTAAACAAGCTTCAAATCCGTTTAAAACCAGCTTTTCTGTAAATAATTAGCCCACAGTATAAATTTCTAAGTCTCTTACAAACAGTAGTTCAGTTGAACGAAGTTGAGAGAACCAATACATTCCGGTATCTAATACAACCACGTCCATTTAACTACAATTTAAACTTTTCCTACATTAAAGTTAAGAAAAAATTAGTGGGTCTTATTTCATAGATATGAAGCTTCTTCTGAGTGCATTCATAGTGTGTCGATTTATGTTGGAATTAACCGATTTGTGGACAGTATGGCCCAAATAAAATAGTCTATATATAGTCTATGTATGGCCTAAGTTCGAAACGTCCTGTATATTGCACACACGCGTTTGCCATCGAAGCCCTCTTCGAAAGGCTTTGATTTTAGAGAGATTGTTTCGAACCTAAAGTGACTTACTACGTTAGTCAATGTTTCCGTCGTGCAGCAGGCTTGCTCAGTAACGTTGTAAACATGTATTTACATTTAATAACGCTATTGCATATCCCGCATCATGATCGATAGAACAATGAATACGAAAATGAACTAGCACGTAACTGATTATAGCACTAACTGAATGCCGCCATGCATGCAATCATAAAGAGGCTGTTAGAGAGAGCAGTCAACGATGGCCGAAANCTATGTATGGCCTAAGTTCGAAACGTCCTGTATATTGCACACACGCGTTTGCCATCGAAGCCCTCTTCGAAAGGCTTTGATTTTAGAGAGATTGTTTCGAACCTAAAGTGACTTACTACGTTAGTCAATGTTTCCGTCGTGCAGCAGGCTTGCTCAGTAACGTTGTAAACATGTATTTACATTTAATAACGCTATTGCATATCCCGCATCATGATCGATAGAACAATGAATACGAAAATTAACTAGCACGTAACTGATTATAGCACTAACTGATTATAGCACTAACTGAATGCCGCCATGCATGCAATCATAAAGAGGCAGTTAGAGAGAGCAGTCAACGATGGCCGAAAGCTTAGCCTAGTTTAATTTAGTTTCTGGCGTGCAGTAGAACTTTGGGCGTACGTGTTTACACAAATATGTTGGGAAAGTCTGGGTTTCCAGAGATACGAGTAAGTTGTTCCATAAACGAGTAACAATAACGAAGACAAATTCTTCTGGTTAAATGAGTTATTCTTCTCGTCAAGTGAGGTCCTCTTGTAGATCAACCCACGTCCACCTTCTCTGCAATCTCGATATGCAANTCCAGAGATACGAGTAAGTTGTTCCATAAACGAGTAACAATAACGAAGACAAATTCTTCTGGTTAAATGAGTTATTTTTCTCGTCAAGTGAGGTCCTCTTGTAGATCAACCCACGTCCACCTTCTCTGCAATCTCGATATGCAAAAAAAAAATAAGAGCTGCATTGTACATAACTTATGTAAAATACTTTTAAAACTTTAAATGAAAGCGATGATGGTTTTGCGCAATGTATAAGAAGTAAGGTACCACATTTAATATTTCTCATCTGTATTCCTGCCACCTTTATTACTGCCATTTTTTTAATTGCTGTTCGGTATAAGCGAAGTAAATAAGATCCACATTAACGAGGGTTTTCATATCGCTGGTTCGCTGTAAAATGGACAGAAAGGTTTTTAAACCTTTCTTGGTTTCTTCTGTCAGCCCACCGAGGAGGATCCGTCTGCCACATAACAATCAGTTGATAATGTCAAATTTTTATACACATAAATAAGTCGTGGTCAACTTGTCTTATTTTAAAGCATGGGAAACAATAACAAAACTATTTCACGGCTAAGCTACTGAAAAACACGAGACGTAGAATATGATGTTAAAACGTGATTGCTTTTCCTAATTCGCGGCTAACACTCCTGTGTGCATTCATGTTAGTGTTAACATTAAAATACATGAAGATACGAGCAGCGAGTGTTTTTTTTTTTAAGGTTAATTTCATAATTTTCAGGTAACAAATACCAGACATAGTTGTAGAATTTGGCTTATATTACCGTTCACAGGATGAGACTATCGCAGCACTTAACCCCCTGCCCCACCCAGGCCAAAGTAATCAAACACTATTTTCCCTTTTTTCATCAAACATGTCTAATCCATCCATCGATTCTCCATTAGCTAATCCGTTCGGGTACCGCACGGATAATCGCCCACAAAATCCAATCTCATAAATGAGATGGCCTCCCGCACTTACCTGCGCCCTAAAACCGGCACTTGGGTCAGCCAATAAAGGATTTGGGGTAAAAACTAATTCATAGTAAAGGTTTTTCTGCGGAAATTTGTTCTCTGAGGTGTCTCAAACGACATACTAAAAGTCCCCCGCAAATCCGGTTGGAGTCAAGCCCTGCGAATGGGGGCGAAGTTGTAAAGGGGGACAAATTTCGCATTTCTTTTGTTTCAGTCAAAACCAACACGTGGCACCTTATTTTTTATGCTAAACATGAATTTAATAGTTTAAAAATTAAAATTACTTTGTTAAACTTGGCTTGAAAAGCACGATGGTTACAATTGCTACAGGTTACCTCTTGCACTGACCGAGCGAGGTGGCGCAATGGTAACACACTGGACTTGTATTCTGGAGAACACTGGTTCAATTTCCGGTCCGGTCATTTTGATGGTTTTCCAAAATCACCCAGGCGAATGCTGGGATTATTCCACGGCCGGTTCCTTCCCTATTTCTGCTTCTCTTAGTGACTTGCTCCGTTTCTAATGACATATCACAAAAATGTGTTCACAACGGGGCTAGTTCGATAGGGTAACATTGGGAGATTGTTGTAGATACAAAAAATTACAATCACGCCAGAGATTGCTCCAATGTGTACAGAACAGAATAGAAAAAGAGAGCAATGATGAAAGAAATCAAGCGAAACGAACATGTGATTAAAATACGCAAGCAGTTAACAAAGCCTAGAATATTTTTTTATAAAAATAATGTACACATTTTATAGTTAGTTTCACACTAAATCACAAGTTATTTAAATTAAATTAAATAGCCATTGGACACTTGTGATTATGAAGTAACTAGATGGATTATGGGGACTTTGGCACATCGAGACCTGGGACCGGAGCGTCGTAGCTATTCGTGCTCTGTCATTCCAGTCAGCCGGCGGCCATATTGGATCCAGATGACCTTGACCCTGACCTTGACCCCGGTGACCTTGACCCCGGTAACCTTAACCTTTAAAAATCAGAAAATCCAATAAAATCAACAAATCAAAACAATTAAAAAATATTAAGAAATTATTTTAAAATTATTTTAAAATTATGAAAAATATATTTCAAAAACTCATTTTAAAAAAACTTATTCCACAATCATGAAAGGTGCAGTCCACCATATTGGTAGGCTTCACAGCCACTGTCCGCCATTTTGGTCGGTGCAATCAGCAATCTTGGTAGGTGCAGTCCACCATCTTGGTAAGCGTCACAGGAACCGTCCGCCATCGTAGTAGCTGCAGCCGTCCGCCATTTTTGTCGGTGCAGTCCGCCATATTGGTAGGAGCAGCCGTCCGCCATCTTGGTCGGTGAAGTCCACCATTTTGGTAGGCGTCACAGCCACCGTGCGCTATCTTGTTTTTTTTTTTCGTTTGTCATTTGTTTTACATTGCTGGTGCTGTCCCCAGAACCGCGCCCAGCAGAATACTGACTCCCTCTGCTCCCCTTTCAAATATATTTAATTGACCAATTTCCCCACCCCTGATTCTCATTGGCTAGTTGTCCAACCCTTTCCAATATATTTAATTGCTACGACAATGTTTCTCATTAGCTAACTACTCGGGTGTTATCGGAAACCTTCGTTCGAAAATTAGTCGGTTCCCTTCCACCCTCTTCCAATATATTTAATTTCTCCGCCAATGTTTCTCATTGGCTAATTACTTTGGTGTTTTCGGAAACTTTCATTCCAACCAATCGGCGGCTTTCTTTCATCGTGAGGGCGGATAATTTTTCCCCTTAAAAACTCTTTATAAGACGCGCCCCAAGACCCCTCGGGAAATCAGTCATTTTTCTCTCTCTTAGTACGAGGAAATTCCAGCAATGCTGGACTCTGCCATAATTCCCTATTGCCCTGTGTATGTGTTTGGAAGACGCCAAGAGTTGGTGATTCGCAATGCGTGCCCCATCGGAACGAACTTTGTAGACCTTCACAAGCATTGCCGCTGTCAGCCGATTCGACAGCTCGTCGAGAAATAAACCACAAGACTTCACGAATGCAAAAATCAAAGATATTTCTGTGCTCCGTGCAACGCCGAAGCCCTAAGATTGTGGAGTTATGATAACCCGTGGTACATGAAAAAAAACTATGAAGAACCCATTGTATATTAAAAATAATATTACGTGTGTAATGCCCTCCAAGACTCAAAGAAAAACACTTGTAAATAAAACGTATTCCTTGTATTATACAGAGTAATAAAAATTATAATATTGTAATGTGTATGCATAAATAAATGTGTTAAAACAATATATACATTTTTATTTTATTTCGAGTTATGTCCTGCTCATGTAAGATTTAAAAAAAACACCGTTGATAAAGACAAAATATTAAGTATATTTTTGTTACAATTAAAAGAAAAGAAAATATTTAGTATATAAGTTTTGTTATAATTTAAACAAAAAAATATTCAATGAGATTTTAGCCGTCACTAACATAACGTGTATATATATATACATTTTACGTGTAAGAACGTTATTATTTAAAAAATTAATTAAGGATATGAAAAATATATGTTTTGTGTACGGATGCGTTATGCTGCTTTCTATAAAGTAATCATGGTTCGAAAACCCAAAAGCAGAGTTAAAACCACTTCGCTACCCTCACAGTATGCGATGCGCACAATGAAGGACCCCATTCATTCCCCCTAAACCAGGCATAGACGCTCATCATTAAAAACATTTCCTCCCAAGTCTAAAATCAGTACATTAGGAAATTAAGAGAGCAGGAAAAAAAATGCCCATGTGGTTACTCCAAGTACGGCGATTTTTCTGGCACCCATTGTCAGCATATAAAACTCTTTATACGCATAAATAATGCACATATAGTAAGTTTTGCAGGGGGAAAAGTATATACCGTGAGAAGACGCTAGTGTACAGGTACACCCACCACAAGTACAAAATCAGAAAAAACCGTTACCTTCGGCAAACAAATTTCTGTATTTTCATACATTTGTGTGCGCTCGCTCCATTAAGACATATATCTGATCCACTGTAACCCCTCCCCCCTCCTAGTCCCATCAACACTGCTACGTGACTTGAGCCGAATTAAAAGTAACATGCGTACATGTGTATGTATATGTGTGCGGCCTCTAATCCAGCAGGTGTCAATAGTATTCACTCTTTAGGAATTATGCGAACTAAAACATAGTTTTATTCCCTAGATGCTAGACCACCATGCAAATTTATACCAGAATACGAATTCCAGTAAGCACACGCGCATACAGCTCTCATTCACCACCCTTCAACCTCGTCGAGACACATAAGAAAAGACTTCACAAATGCGAAAAAAAAAAAAAAAATTATAGCGTATTGCAGCCAGTGCATTACGGAGACCATGAAATTTTAGAGTTATGTTTGTCCCTTTCGAATGTAAAAAATTAATTCTATGCACAATTGTTTTTTGTAAATAAATTCTGACTATAATCCACCTTTGTTTTTTTTTTCGTATTAAAAAAATCAAATGTGAAATTTTTTATTAATTCCGGTGAACCCAAAGATACTTTCTGATGCTGTAAAACTAAGTAATAAGAGGGGGGAAACGATCAATATTCACTTACACACACCTACACACACAGAGGACGAAAAATCCCAATTGCAGGCGAGACTGATAGACGCATTAAAAAAATATTAAGAGAAAAGCATACTTAAAGAAGTGGTGACGAGTCCCATTACAGAAGTAAACGAGAGACACGTGCAGTAGTAATCTGAGCTCGCGCACACGGCCAGCCGCACTGCACCAGGTGTTGAATTGGACTTTGCCCTCGCGCACTGACCGCCAGGGGGAGGCTTGTCGCTCCAGAAACTTGTTTTATTTTTTCACACAAGCCTACTTTAATTCATAGGATAATAAACTCAGATATATGCATGCACAAATCAACACCAGGGAAGACACGTGTTCAAGGGGGCCCGGGTATGATACTCGACTCGTTCGCCCCGAATTTCTATTTTAAAAATCACTCCAGGTGAATGCCGGGATGGTTGATAATATAATGATAACAGAATGATAATATAATTATCCTTATTTAATTGAAACCAAAAAGAGGTATATCAAGTCCTTGCTTGTCCCGCTTACTTGCCCTAGCAACTCGCTCCGTCTCAAAATAGTATAAAATTTACTTTTATTATTATTTTAGCTTGCACACCACCTAGATAATGTAAACTCGCGCTACTTATTTACAATAATCTAATACATTCACGAATAAAAAATATTTATATGTGTTCATTATAAGAGGAAGGGGGTTCCGCCATTTTCTCTCATATCGAATCCGCAGCATCGGGCTTTCAGAATCACGAGCCAGCCACGTTTCGAGGACGAAAAACATTTTTAAAAATGGCAACACGTAATGCAGGCAAATGTGTACGAATTAACATTTAAAAAATTACTTTTTTTTTAGCACAAAGATTTATTTGACATCAGCAATTCCTTGCATATTGCAGGCTTACCAAGATACCGTTTTGCATTTACAGGTATTTAAAGCCACCATTTCGCACACGATGCGTTGTTGGCCAGTCTAATGACTCTAAGAATATATAAGGAATCTGGTCATTTTTTATTCCCTTCGCAGTCCAATGAACAACTCCTTTCATCCGCTGAAGCATATTTTTATAAATAATTTCCACGCCCACGTACACAGTGGTCAATTAATGTTAGACCGCTTGGGAGCAAAAAATCTAACACAATATTCGACCCGCTCACATCTGCAAATATGAGTGTAAACCTCCTTTCATGAGAAAATTATTTAAACCTTGTTGCGACGGGAAATCCTAAGACATTTTTGCACCGATTTTATATATATATATATACATGCACACACCCACGCGCGCGCGCGCGTGCATGAAGCCAAATTTAGGCAAGAGAAAACAAGCCACCTATAACAGGAATAAGGGTGAGGGGGAAATAGCCCAGTAATGAACTTAAAATAATACACTTTATGCCCCGAACAGTGCTACATATTTATATTTCCGAATGAAAGAGATATTCCGAGGCGAGGTGGAAAAAAAACCTAGTATTTTAAGTTTTATTGATCTTGAACCTTTAGAATAAACGTCAATGTTCACACACCAAAAACCTGACAATTAAAAAATAATAATAAAAAATAAAAAATAACAGTCTCCTAATATAATATTTTTAAATTACAGAGTACGCATAATAATATCAGAGCTAAATACCGATTCTAAAATAGTCCCCAGTTCTTAATGAACCTGCAGAGATACATACGCATGTTGGCAATTTTTCAGCCCAGGCATGCTAGTGTATCGCATAGACATACGAACGATAAATTTTCTAAAGGTCAAAAGCGAGAGCTAAATCACCCATTATCGGTGTTCATTTTCGCCGCAAACGTTTTCACCCTAGGGCGCAAGGCATTATTAGCAAACATGAGGATGTGCCTTAACGTAATCGCCATGGTTCAAAACTGATTTGATGCCTATTTGCAATCATACATTCATGATCTCTGTTATACCCGACAGTAAGGTTTTCATTTTAGATTTTTTTTCGTAAATACAAAATGATGTTTTTCCATCGTGCTTGGTATCGACGGCAGTAATATTTCAACGATTATTTCTCGAGTCGATACATATGAGGATTCATGGTAGGCTATATTCGCATGACATGCTCCTTCGTCAATACTCCTGCCAATCACAATCGAAGCGACGCTGCTCGCTGTGTGTTGTGAGAATATTCCGTAAATAAAACAGGTTATAGTGAGTCATATCCGAGTGATTTTTCCTAAGTTTCCTCAGCGTATATGAGAATTCGTTCCGGCTCGAAGAGTTGCGAAAAAGGGAAGGGCCATGTATATTATAATGAAAACAGTGCTGTCGGTGAAAACAGTGCTGTCGGTGAAAACAGTGGCGATTTTTTCGGCGTCCTCACCGACTTTGCGTCCACCACATCTCCTCACCGACTTTGCTGAAAAAAAGTGTCGTGAATAATGCAGAATACGACAAGAACACCGACTACATATTTCCTGAAGATCCCAATGAACTTTTTGATAGACTCAGACATTTGATTGCCTTGCACAGTAAGGAGATATATTTAATCCTCGGTTGATTGAATGCATGGAAAAAGTAGGATAATACATTTGTATGTTCTTAGTTGTGTACTTTTAATTTATTTAACCTTACCCTACTGATTTTCTGAAAAACTTATTTTGAGTGTTTGAATGTGTTAAATTCTGTCAAGTGTTGGACAATTATGTAAATATTAGAAGTAAATAGCATGGTATAACCATTTGCTGTCGAGATATTAAGTCTAGACTATTTTTTTGGATTGTTTTTATACAAATTAGGAAATTATTATCTCTTTTATTTAATTAATGCCGCCATCCCTTAAAGGACCTGGCTATGCTCTCAGACTTTGAAAAATTGTAACAATACATATAAATGTAACCGAAATGTGTGCTGTTTGCTTATCTGAAAATGAACAATACCATTTTTGTTCACCTTCTTAAAAATTACTTCAAAATTTTATAAATTTATTAAATAAGCTAATTATAGTACATGACTTATTACACCATTACTGCTCTAATATTAGCATTAAATTATAACTTGTGCTATATTTAAAGCATATGTACCTTGATTATTCATGATAGAAAGCACCCATATTTCATCTCTATGTGTAAGGCTTGTAACACGTCTGTTCNCTGTTTGCTTATCTGAAAATGAACAATACCATTTTTGTTCACCTTCTTAAAAATTACTTCAAAATTTTATAAATTAATTAAATAAGCTAATTATAGTACATGACTTATTACACCATTACTGCCCTAATATTAGCATTAAATTATAACTTGTGCTATATTTAAAGTATATGTACCTTGATTATTCATGATAGAAAGCACCCATATTTCATCTCTATGTGTAAGGCTTGTAACACGTCTGTTCNATATGTACCTTGATTATTCATGATAGAAAGCACCCATATTTCATCTCTATGTGTAAGGCTTGTAACACGTCTGTTCGCTGAAGCACGCAGACGTCAACTGGGGGATTGCGATAGCCACTGCAGCCGGTTCATTTTCGTGCGGGTCGCGGCGGGCTTTCCTGGCCGTCAGACTGGTCCGATAGGGCCTACATCTGACAGCCCAACCGTCTGTCTATATACGTAACTAGGTAGGCTTGGAATTTGGCGGAAGTATAAAACATTATTTTTATCCACCTATTTCTATGATATCGCACACTATGCGCCGGGGTTTTCCTCGTCCATCCCGTAGTCCTCAAGCCGGAAGAGGGCCTGGGTGGACGGACTGATAAATGGTACCCAGGCTCGTCCACTGCGCGAGACGTTGGACTATCTAGCTCTAAGTTTGCAAGACCACGGGACAGAAAATGCTGCATTTTCACCTGTAAAGAAATTCAAGGCAATGGTAAAGGACCTGTGGAAAACATGAACTTGTGCCATCAAAAATTTAGCTAGTACCACGGACGATCGGAAATGCTCCCTTGTTCTATTTTTGTTGTGCATCTGTGTGCACTCGTTACTCAGTACAGTTAATGAATACGAACAAATCTCCTGAATTACGTTGGTATCTGAATAAAATGCAATGGATTTATATCGAACCTGCACTCGCATTGCCCATCTTCCCTCCGCTGCGGTGCTCTCCTTTGTCCAATATCGCATTCCATTCCCTTGCCTCATTACCAATAAAAATGAATTACATTAAATAATATAAGGTAACCAAATAAGTTCTTGCCTTTTTCGATGTGGCATGGAAAGAAGTTATGACTGATGCGGAAATAAGCGCGTCATGTGCCAGAAATACGATCGGGATAGAAGTGGTGACATTGATCTTGACCAATATAGGTGTGTTGTGCACTCACAGCAGCCATAGCTCGAGCTGTGGCGAAAGGAAATGGAGGTTTTTCGAATGGGCTCTTTCGAGTGTGTACGTCTTATCCTTACATTATTGGCCATCAATTCTGTATATTAAGCTGTATCTTGAAAACATGCACATTAAATTATTCTTGTTGTGTAAATTATTTCCCAATATGTATTCCAGAATACTANGCTGTATCTTGAAAACATGCACATTAAATTATTCTTGTTGTGTAAATTATTTCCCAATATGTATTCCAGAATACTGCACATTGAACATTTATGAATGTATGGTAAACAAACTTTACGGTTCCACGGTTCATTTGATTGGTCAATCAAGATTGTAGGTTGTTTAGTTTTGATATTATAGACCTTCAAAGATGGAGTATTCTTTTATACTCACCTTGTATTATTCCCATTTTAATTGTAATCTATTTTTAATGTTGTTCCATACACACGCAATTTAAAAAAATGTCGAATAGTCACAGNTAATCGATTTTTAATGTTGTTCCATACACACGCAATTTAAAAAAATGTCGAATAGTCACAGCACGAACTCTCGCACAAAGCACCGTTGTTCAAAGGTTGATTACACTTTATTATGACAGCAGTATTCGGTCGATAACAAATAAGTTGGCGAGGTGCCATTTTGAATACCTACATTAGGGGGGAGGGCATGGTCCACCCTGTACGCACGCCTATGATAAAAGGATAGGAGGGAAATACTGTCCATAATAGGATAGTGCTGCGCATGCGCAGTAGGTATGGCCAAATCTGACCACGAGTGTTCATATGTCAAAACTACAGTTTTATGCTAAAACGGATATCGAGGCATACATAGAAGCTCGCATAAAAGGTAATTCCAAATTCGTTGTAATTTGGGGGAACTTGGCTGTTAACTACTTGGCATTGAAATTCGCCTTTTATTCGTAAATTTTCCAGCTAAGTTTTCTTATTTTGTGTCGCCGCTGTAATTGTAGTTGTGGGCTAGACTGAATTCTCTTTGTGTGACTATTTCTTCGACAGTTCCAAGACAACGTGAGTTAATTTTTATTTGGTCTTGCTCCAAAATAATTTATATGAGTTTAATAATAATAGATATTTACACTATAAGATTATTTTATCCAGCTCCAAAACGGACATGGTAAGCTAGTCGAACGCATTAAAAATAAATTTAATGTTATCTTTAACACATTTGGTAACAGCCGTAAGAAGAGAATATTATTTAAACTACAAAAAAAATGTTTATTGTACTAAAACGTCACCCGTAATCAAGTCAGAGCTCTAAGTTTGCAAGTCATCTAACGTTACGATAGAGTGCAGCATTCTTCGACACGACAGCTGCAATCTCGCTTCTAGGCCGAAGGAGTCAATTTTTAACAATTCATTGGGAATTACACGTCGTGGCGAGTTGTGGATTTAATGTATCAGTAAACAATTACGCTCATTTCCAAAAAGAAATTGATCACCATGTACGAATCCCATGAGTACAACGAAGGTTGCCATACAGTGTCGTCATAGCCCGACATGTGTTCCATTTGCGTTTGACGCGGTTTCTTGGCGCGCGTACGCCATTAGGGAGCATACATGTCTCTCCAACATTCACAGCTTCAAGACACCGAATAAGGCCTTAGTAGTAGTGTGAGCTACAGAGTCAAGTTCAGCATTCCTTGCCACTTGAACCGCTGTACCTACACTGTGAGTTGGTGTTGGAAGGAGTGGGACCAGAAGTGTACACATACCCGTCGAGAAGGCTCGGGTCGACCCCGGTGGACCATCAGCAGGGAGGATCGTTTCATCGTGCGTCAGGCTGGAAGCTCTCTACGGGCATCGCTGCGCACCATCCAGGGACATGTCATGGCAGCTGAGGACACACCTGTGTCCACCAGTACCATATCCAGGCGGCTAGCAGAGCGGGATCTGTCGTCGCGGGATCTGTCGTCGCGGCATCCCTTAAGACGTCTACTATTACGACCTGAACATCGTCGAGCACGTGTGACCTGCGGGGAAAGGGCAGTATGGTAGCTTGCGGATTGGCGACGAGTGGTGTTCAGCCACCACGAATCATGGTTCTTTCTGGATAAATATGACAGCCAAATTCGAGTCTGGAGACGTCCTGGCCAGCGCAGTGAGCCACACTTCATTGTAGAGCGGCACACCGCCCCAACGAGAGGTGTCATGGAGTGTCGTGCCATTTCCTACGATTGCCGCACCCCACTGGTTGTAATTGAAGGAGCCCTGACGGCGCGGCGATACGTCCAGAAAATTTCGCGACCATATGTGCTTCACTTCTTGGTACAGCTTGATAACCTTCATTTTCCAGCAGGATAATGCCCTGCCTCACACTGCACGGGTATCTCTGGCCTGCCTTCGTGATTTCAATATGCTTTTTTGGCCAGCAAGTTCCCCAGACCTCTCACGCATTGAGAACGTTTGGGACCATATTTGACGGCAACTTAGGCCAGCGGCAACTACAGCGGATTTGGAGGGTCAGTTGCGTCAGCTGTTGCAGGATCTTCCTCAGGAGAACATCGGGTGTCTGTATGCCTGCATGCCCGAAACGTTTTAAGTCGAAAGGGTCTTGATCAGTGAAATAGTAACTTTTTGGTAGGTATGTGAAATACATTTAATTGTTTCTATGGTATTTCTGCTCGGGATATTCTGTCACTCTCAAGCTGGTATTTTACCTTCCCTTATATTAATTAATTTTATTCAGTAATACTTATTACAAAGTTCGTGTGGTTCAAACAAATATTATTACATATTTTAATCAAGAATCAATGCAATCATTTAAAAATACATTTCATTCCTTTATTTCCGGCTTATCACTTACCCTATCAAAAAGAAAATTTATTTTAGGTTTTTGTTCGAATTAGCAAAAAGTCTTAATTTTTGCTAATAGTTTTTTTTTTCCTGACACTAAAAGTACTCTTCATGGGTGATTGGCATGAGCAATAACTCATTCAAATGATCTAGTAATTATTAGCAACAAGCTAAATTATTCACAAAAATGTTTACAATTTTGCTTTCATTTGTAACCCATGTCGATACATTATAAATTAGCATTAAAAGACTTGGAATAATCTTCGGAAAAACAACAAAAAATCAGAAACGGCCTGCACTCTCTAGCGAAGCAATACTATACATAACGGTAGTCTCACATATGGTTTATAATCATATTTCTTACAAACCTATTAGGCCCGTTCGACAGTTGTAAAAATAAGTATATGTACCATTGGCCCATAAATGTGTGTTACATTTCCTACAANTAAATTAGCATTAAAAGACTTGGAATAATCTTCGGAAAAACAACAAAAAATCAGAAACGGCCTGCACTCTCTAGCAAAGCAATACTATACATAACGGTAGTCTCACATATGGTTTATAATCATATTTCTTACAAACTTATTAGGCCCGTTCGACAGTTGTAAAAATAAGTATATGTACCATTGGCCCATAAATGTGTGTTACATTTCCTACAANTATTAGGCCCGTTCGACAGTTGTAAAAATAAGTATATGTACCATTGGCCCATAAATGTGTGTTACATTTCCTACAAGCTATAACCACAACGCAAAATATACGGACTTGGATTAACAGGACTGGCTTTACTAAACATAGTACACCATGGCATAAAAATAGATTTAAATAAAGTCATTGATTTGTATGCCAAGAAACGACACAGGAGAGTTTACTGTGTAAGGAATACTGTAAAATTAATGTGTTGTTTACTTCAGGAAGTTGTGGTGGTCAGTAAACACATTTCATTTTCTGTATTTAAAGTTAATTATGCCAGTCAGTAAGACACATAAGTGTTTATGTAGGCCTACAGATAATCTCGCTAACATGAGTGGGAAGAGAGGTCGCGGAAGTGTAGTAGTCAGACTACTCGGCTCCCAGTACGGCGAACCAGGTCGATTCCGGTGGGGTTACTCCCGAGTTTCCCACTCTGGTAACGTGGCGGACATTGCTATTGACCCGTGGGCTTTCTTGGTATACTCCCATTACTCCAAATACTGCATTTTTTTCGCTGCTCCGCGTCCACCGTACTTCATTCTCATTGGCGCCGAAGACCTCAGCCGTCACTCGCCACCCATATCCCTTACTATAAATATGGGTTGAAAGATGTCTGGAAGAAATTTCTGACGTGAATGCTTTTTTTAACATCAGACGGTCACAAGGGGTACCAGGACGAAAATGGCGATGTAATGTTTGCAGGGTGATACATTCCGACTCCATAACTTCGTGACTAATAACTCGATTGAGATAAATGTGATCTTGATTGATCGGGTGTATGACTATGATGCAAGCATGAGCTTCAGTTGGCGCAGAGCATGCGCAAGGCGCAGGTGGGGGTCCGCTGTGACTGGCGGTCATTTTGTGAGTGGGAGTAAATTTCCGGGCAATATACCTCGCGACTTTGATGTGCTAGCGCGCTGATTTTGGTGCTAAATGAAATATATCATCTAGGTCAGTTTATTTAAGCCATAAAAGTGAACTTTGTAAAATATCTGTTGGTGACAAATAAAAAATAGGTAATAAGTGAGTTTAAAATGTCTGATGTCGGCCTATACTCACCGAAAAGCTCAGAGGAAATACATTTATCTAATTAGCCATCTGTCAGTACCACCATGTCCGTGGCGGAACTAGTGAGAGGCTGCGGGAACATAGGAAATTCGACGGGGCATGCACCGCAAACACAGATGTTTTCATATAAAATCCACGGCCGTGTCCCCGACACAGCCACACCCCGATTTTTTCTTCGAGAAAAATCGCCTCACCCCTCTAAAACTTACCTCTGGATCCATGCCTGTTCAGGGTACTTTACTGAACTAAAGTGATCGACTGGTCGCCACCTAGGTGAAGACTTCAAATGCACATTTTTATTGCATCTCACTTGGTTCTCAGGCTTCAGCAAAACTACTGAGATGCTGCATCTAGCAGTCTGTAGAGGCACTGGTGTCTCAATGAGCCATGCCAATTTGGCAGAGTTTGAGATCTGTAGACAGGAACACCATTGTAGCATATGGTGTTGAAACAAGGATAATGTACGGGAATATGGAAATATAGAAGCAATGGACATGAGATTTTCAAGGAGCACGATGGCCATAACGAGAAGGGAAGGTGGTACGAGAATAAGTACAGATACAAGGGCTGGCAGATATCATAGAGGAGGTAATAGTGAGGTGGTTTGGGCATGTCAAGAGGATGGGAAGTGAGAGGTTGATAAGAAGGATGTTGGAAAAGAAGTTCAATGGAAGACGACCACAAAGAAGAGCTGGGAGGCGCAGGTGACTGAGGGAAAGAGGAGTAGAGGCGAATACTGTGAAATAGTGAGAGAGGGAGAGTGGTGGAGACACATAGGAAGATGGAAATATTTTACCGATCTGACCGGGCCATAGGCTGGAAACAGCAAAGGATGATGATTATTATTATGATGATGATGAGACAGGGGTAAAAACTTTTGACATTGCCAATGCCTAGGACTCACCTTATTTGTACAAAAATGTTTGCATTATGGGCTGTGGAATGCTATGGGCGATATAGATACTCCTGAATGAGCAGTGCAATGTCAGTGAAAGACATTCCTGCATCACAATTGTCACCAATCATGCAATTCCAACCACAGACTTTCCCATGTATAAGAGCCCATTCTGGTTCAGGTTCCAAATAAAGCAGGTGATCGATAAGATATCAAGATGCCTACAAGTGAATTACCGAACTCAGCTAGTAAACAACTCGTGAATGGTCCTCGTAAAGACATATGAAAGGGAAAAAGCAGTTTTGCATAAATTTCAACTCCTCCACTGCAGTGACTGTCAATGCAAAATCCCCATGTTGAATATCAACATAGAAATTGCAAGGCTTGGAACAGCCCAGCATTTTCCACATTAGAGTGACTTTCGAAGTAACACCACTTTGCACTGCACCTAAAAGGTAATTTTAGGACTACTAAATACACATGGGCTGGAGAAGTTCTACAGACGAATCCCTATGCCGTGAAAAAATGGTGAAATACAAAATGGTGGAATTTACTATGCTCCATACCCACAATGACCATTTATAAGCACAGACATCTACATCAGGAGCCCCACACGTGGCTTAATTTGACTCGCGACATTCACACATTGTCCTGAACCTAATAAATGACAATCATTTGGTCAGTTATCCAAGAGCCGATCAGATAAGTAGTCCCATGGTTAAGAATTATTACTAACTTGGCTATGCACAACATATGCTGGTACAGCCACATGTATCTACCCTACCAGTGCTACAAAACACACCACCAACAGCAAAAACTACCATATCAGAATATTCATCCCCACTGTATGGTCACATTTCTCATAGCCTCTTACCCTAGGTCATCAAGGAGCAAGGTATTCCTATTGGTGACCAAGCTGTTTCCTATGTATTTATATATTCCCCATCTATTTACTATAACTATGTATGGCTCATCACTATACCAATTTTGGATATCTTCCTTCAATGAAGGTTTCGCCAAATGTTGACTGAAAATGGACGGAATTTATGGACAAGAGATGGCACTGCACTACAAATGCAAAGGCCAAAAGAGCACAGTCATGAATAATGCAAAACACGGCTTTGACAGTGTATCAACAACAAGCACTAACAGTAGAGTCTGCAAATGCCAGAGGCTATCCTTTGATTAAGGAGGCGATTGAATGCCACCAGTGGCAATTCTCCCACAGCCTTTCTCCATAGTTGCATCTCCATAGTTGCAATCTTCTCATGCAGAGGTATTATATTTAACCATCATCCTACCCAGAGAATACATAGATGACGTAAATGCTGTTGAAACCCCCGCAGAACACGCGTCACGTGTCCGTTCGGCTTGAGCTCCAACAAAAAACTGCCAAATGGCCATCGGAAGCGGGCACACTAGCCCACGCCGGAATTGGAGGCCCCAGCTGACCACATGTATGGATATGAAGCATGGAGGGATACACTATACTAATCAAAAAAATGTGCACAGGAGTGCACAACAAAACCTATATAAAATAACCTTACTTGCTAATTCACCAAACGTCAACAGGAATGCACAGCAAAACAAATACACGAAATGCATTACATATTGATATGAACCCTTTGTTAATGGCTGCTGCCGTTGCTAATCACAAGAACGTGCACATGAGTGCACAGCAAAACATGTACACAAAAGACGATACATACTAACACGAACCCTTTTGTTGGTAGCTTCGGTCGTCTGCCAGCTTTTGATTCATTTAACACATGCATCACACGCAGCCCTGCGCCTCGTGTGCATGACCCATGACGGGCTTACACCGGTCGAGGGAAGAGGTCACATGAAAAATGCCTGCCCCCTGCTAGGCCATCATGGGCGTGAGTGCAGCATTTTACCAGATGGTGTAGTTGTAGCAAGTACTTTGATTTCTTCAAAATCGGACAGTTTGCCAGTAGGGTTAATTAATTTATCTAACAGCGCTATCCGTCTTGAGGAGGGTGGCCAATATAGGGATTTGCACGCAGGTCTCACAGGTACTTTCAAATGTTCCAGAAGCTTAGATGCCACACAATACTGAATGTCCTCTACCAGATCCTCTGAAGAAATTGCTGACAAGAACAAGAGAAAACCCCAACTTGTAACGTTTCTCTTGAATTAAGGTGCCGAAATTCTGTTCTCTCTTTTTATTGATTAATTTGTATTTCAAAACAAAATATAGAATAATACTCTCTCCATTATCAATGATAAAAATTTAAAACATCTTCAAGCAATTACATTATATTATATCACTTTTATGATTATTAGTACATACACGTCCGTTCTCTGCGGTGATAGCGGTATTTCTGGAAGAGGAAAAAGTTTGACTCAACCTTCAGCATCACCCTTCTTGTAACCTGCGTTCTGATTGGCTGTCAGCTGACCACGCCCCATTCCTCATCCAACCAGCAATGGCGAGATGGGAGCCAATCAGGATATTTTTCTTTAGTTTCACGTGATTTACAAAAATGCAATACTTACTACCCTCTAAAGGCTAATAAACAATAACCTCCAAATCTTAATCTGAAAATTATATTATTGACTCACCACCACAACCAAATAATCAAAAACAAAAAGACAATAATAAAACCAGAAAAACAACATTACAAACTGGCGACAAGAGAAGGCTGTCTCAGAATTACTACAGGGAAATAGAGGTGCTTTCTCCTATGAGCCTGATGACCTTGGTCGAACTAATGTTGCATGCCATCACATCGACACAGGGGATGCCAGGCCCATAAAGCGGCCAACAAGGCGACTACTGCTAGCTTCACATGAGGTGCTTGACTGAACGAGATGAAGGATTTAGACGTGATAGAGCCATCAGTCAATCCATGGTCTTCTCCCATTGTGCCTGTTAAAAAGAAAAATGGCTTATTAGGTTCTGTGTTGATTACTGCCAACTTAATAATGTGATCACGAAAGATTCTTACCCACTCCCTAGGATAGACGATAAACTGAATAGCCTAGCAGGTTCACAGTGATTTTCTACTTTAGACAATAAGAACGGGTATTGACAGTGCGAGGTGGCCCCGGAAGACAGAGAAAAGACTGCCTTTTGCGTCCAAGGGAAAGGAACCTGGCAATTCAACCTGACAATTTGGGCTATGCAATGCCCCTGCCACCTCTGAACGACTGATGGAGAAAGTTCTGCACTTAAGACATTTGCCAGGTGTATCTAGACTAAATTGTGGTCACGGGAAAAACATTTTAAGAGCACCTGACACGCCAAGATTCTGTGTTTCAGAAAGTCGCTGCAGCCAACCTGAAATTAGTTCCTGAAATATGCCACCTTTTCTAAAAGAAAATTAATTTCTTGGACCATGTTGTATTGGTCCATAGGATATAAACAGACCCTGAGACGACCAGAGAAATGTGAGAATGGCCTCTACCAACTGATAAAACTGAAATGCGATGTTTCCTAGGCTTATGTGCTTACTACCGTCGATTTGTGCCCGGGTTTGCCATGATCGCCAAACCTCTGCACGAATTGGATGATGCAAAAAGAAAATTTTATTGGACCCCGGAGTGCAAAGTTGCTTTTAATAGACTAAAGAAAATTCTGATATCTCCCACAGTACTGGGCTTCCCGAGTTAAGAAGGTGAATTCATTCTGTATACTGATGCTAGTGTTGTAGGTATCGGGACCATGCTATCTCAGATTCAGGATGGAAAGGAGACTATTGAAATACTTCAGTAAGGTGCTACACAAGCCAGAGAGAAATTATTGTGCGACACGTAGGGAGCTTCTGGTAGTGATGAAGGCAATTACACATTTTCACCCATATCTTTATGGCAGACACTTCATCCAAACAACTGATCATGCTTCATTATGCTAACTGCAGAATTTCAAGAATCCTGAAGGGCAAATAGCCCAGTGGATGCAGCATCTGCACGAATATGACTTTGAAATACATCACTTGTCTGGACACCTTCAAAGCAATGCATATGCACTTTCCACGAGACCATGCGTACCATTCTGTCATCATTGTGAACACCACGAGGAAAAGAGTGGTGTATTGTGGAAAGCAAGGAGGACAAGAAGTCAATGTCCTATATCTTGTGATGGGTCACCCACATGGGACAATAAGGATATAAGAAATTATCAGCTAAGTGACCGCACCTTGCATCCAATATCGGAGTGGAAGGAAGCCGGGCATCGAGCAAGATGGGAGGAGATATCCAGCCTAGGCATGACAGTCAAGGCATACTGGGCACAGTGGAATTCCCTTGTTCTAAAGAATGTTGTGCTTTACAGGAACTGGGAAAGTAATGATGGGAAACAAAGTCATTTACAATTGGTCCTACCAGAAGTGCCAAATCCCAGTAGTGCTAAGGGAACTGCACAACACAGCAGCAGGTGGTCACTTCTGTGTAAGTAAAACCCTCGACAGAGTTTGAATGAGATTCTATTGGTGGCATTGTCTGGAGGATGTTAAGTGGTGCCGTCTATGTGATGCATGTACAGCAAGGAAGAGTCAAAGGATTAAGGGACGAGGTCCCCTTAAGAAATACAGTGTTAGGGCCCCATTTGAGAGGATGGCAGTGGGCATTCTAGGACCACTACCAGTCACAGAAAGGGGAAATCGGTACCTTCTGGTAGCACAAGATTATTTTGCAAAATGGCCTGAAGTCACACGCCAGTCTGTCAGTGGTTCTTTTTATGTAAGACAGTACAGCTATTTTCTTGAGGTGTTCTTTTTCTGTTTTCCTGAACTGCTTCTTGATGCTCAGCTTATCTCAAGTTGGGAATAACCATTTGCTTTTAGAGCAGTAGTGAGGAGTTTCATTTCTGCTCCAAAATGTTGGTCTTTTCTGATTTTTTTTGCCCTGTTAATAAATGTTGATATTACCGTCTCGTTTTTTGCGGAGAGGAATGGTGCGACTCTGCTTGTAGGTACCTATCAGCGTGAGTACATTTCCTGTAGACTGTGTGGCCAAAAGTGTAGTCATTTTTTTTTCTTTTATAAACTAAGATTTCAAAGAAGGGGAGTTGGCCATTGTTTTCTGTCTCCATGATGAACTGTATATTGGGATGAATGCTGTTCAGATTGTCCAGAAATTGCTGTAGTTTCTCCTCTCCATGACTCCAAACCACAAAGATGTCCTATACATACCATAGGTTAATAGGAGCTGGAGTGGATTGCTCTCTCATCAAACTTGGCAGTGAAGATGTTGACCCGTAGAGGCGGTGAGCCCATAACTGTGCCTTAATTTGCGCATATACCCCCCTTGGTTATGTTATGTCATGCAGTGCTCAGTGAGCTTTCCAAGTTCTTTGCTGAAGCTGTCTTTGCCAAGATTATCAAGCAGAATCTGGATAACTTCTGTGTCAGGTACATTTGTGAAGAGGGAAATAGCATCAAAGTTGACCAAGATATCTTAGAGTTTGTAAGAGGTTTCTATTTCTTTATGAGCTTTAATTTGTAAATTGTTGAATCATCTCATAACTTGTGAATGTGTATCAAATCCTGTAAATGAAAATGTGAACTTGAGAATTGCTCAGACGCATAGTGAATGTGTGTTTAGAAACCACTACTGTACATTTCCAAAAACATTTCTGCGACCCATCTCAAAAACATTGGCTAGGCGATAGGTAACTTCCATGTTTGTACGTAGTACAGTATTGGTTGCAGAGTAGCAGATAAGTAGAGGCTGTGTTTCGTGATTTGATTAGGAGGGCTGCTCCACTGGTGACAGGTAGTACTGTGTATGTAATGTAATTGCTTGCAGCAAGTAGGTAGTGATTTACAGCCTGTGCTTCATTCAAAATCCAATTTTACACCTATAGCCAAGACATACTTCTTGCCTTGGAAAATTCATAATTATAATTAAAATATTACAGTTTCACCTATAAATTTGTGTAAACTCATCACAAATTCCAACATGTTTCAATAATCTGAATCCTCATTTTTCAAGGTACCCAACACAAACTTCTACAGTTCATGGTCATATTTGATAAGTTCATTCCATTGCAAAATTAACTCGCATCATATTTCATAGAACAATTCAAAGGTGAAAACATAATGAAAACACTGAACATGGAATGCACCTTTTTTTTTTATTTGCACATGAAATAAAAGGAACATGTTTAGTCACAATACAAATATTGTCATAACAGCATTAAAACAAATCCAAACAATGTAGAAAATACTGATATTATCACAAACGAAACAATAAAATAATTTTTACTGTTTTTCTCAAAAACAATAAACACAAGCCAGGACCTACACAGTTGTTTTTAACAGTTGACAAGTAATAATTCTGGACTCCAAAACACAAACATTATTCTTTTTTTTTTAAACATCCTAGGCAAAGTAGGATAATTTTTTGGAAAAGGCATGTTTTTCAGCAGAAGATAACTTACACTGAGACAGTTACTTTCTGTGCAAAACATCTATTGATTACTCGTAAAAAAAACCTGACCTAGTTTATGTAGGGTTGATTTGGTTAGTTAAGGTTATTGCTATAACTTGAAAACAGTGATTTACCTACAAATAAATATGAAAAGATTACATCAGGATAATAAGATTTTAATTTGCATCAAACCATGCAGGTAGACTTATTCCATACTGCAGTCAAATTGCGAACGTAACATTTTTGGCTGGAGTATAAGTAATTGAGAACAGGAATCATGTAACACAATTTGTGATTTGTTTGACTTTTTTTTGTGCTTGAGGGGGGGAAGTTCTTTACATAACTGATTAATTTTATTATCGTGAATATTTTAATGTGCAATTCGGCTTTAGAAACAAACTTACCTGCTGCAAAAAGTATACCATATTTCTCAGTTGCCAAAACACTTGTCACTGATTTTCATTACCATTACCATCAACAAGTACGTAGGTGCGTACACGCCAAGCACTCGTAATCGCCAGGAAATTTTTAAGTGTCGGTATTTGTAAATGCCAGCATCATAACAAATGCAACTTTCGGGCATCCCTGAACAAAAGCACCAAAGAAGCTAACGTGCATAGTACGATGCCCTCAAATGACTGAACTCAATACCAATGTCCACTCCTCCTCCACTGGCATATTTTGCTTTAGTTTGTTACCAAGCACTAATAACATCATTGTAATTATACAAAATTTGTGAAACAGATATACCTACCACAATTTGAATACAAGATTAACATTTCTAGTTCAAAACTATATGCACTTTGCACTTTAATACCCTCTGAACTGTCAGAGAAACTAAGTTGTTCACATTAGCAAGTGTACATTTAATCTTAACTGTCGTCTTTTCTAGGTTCCTTAAACTCATTGGTTTTAATTGTTCTTATACAACATGACATCAAATTCCATTAGGCACGTGAGTTCCCAATAACGTTTGCAACAGTATTAGTAGATTTGAGTAGTTTGATACTTTATTAGCTCCTACTTTGCCCAATGAAAGAGTACAGCCATACAGTGTACCATACAATTCAAAAGTATAGCTGCCAAATAAAATTGTCTAGCCACAGAAAAATAATTAGTAAGTAACTAATGCAGATATTCCAGAACATGTTTTGCAGTGCCCCTATGAAACTGGTGAAAGTCATTAACATCATATAAGCACTTGGAATNAGATATTCCAGAACATGTTTTGCAGTGCCCCTATGAAACTGGTGAAAGTCATTAACATCATATAAGCACTTGGAATTTTGCTACATTTAGCAAGATACTCTGACTTTCTTTATTGAAACATTTTCGTTAATTTCCACTGTCAGTAAGGCATGCAATGCATTTTAACAAAAAAATGTTACACTGAAATCTTTTTTCAAGAGTTTTGCTGCTGTTTTGATACTGCACAGGCATGTTTTTTTTTTCTTTTATCAGGTACTAGGGGTGTGCAAACATTAAAAAAATTGTAATACTTGCATACAGTAATTAATGAATTATTTATATTCGAAAGTTTGAATATCAAAGGTAAATAGTTGTGAATTTGCACATGCCTGTCTGGGGTTCTGGGATGCTTAGAAAGATAATGAATTGACATGAATCTTACAATTCAAACCACCGTGGAAGAAAATCAATTTTTGTGTTTCACAACCTTGCAAACTATTACTTCTCGAACTACATAAAGTAACAGTTTAGTCATGTAGGTATCCACAGAAATAATAAATGTGCGACATGAAAAAAGTAGTAACTCACTGCAAATTTCTTTTTGCTTTACCTAGAGTAGCGACGACAGTGTCAATACTGCTGTTTTTGAACAATGAAACATACAAAATCAATACATGATATTGGCAATGATGTTCTCAGCTGTACACGCTAATCTTGCTACACAGAAAAAATAATAAAATGTAAAAATGAAAAATATGAACTGCTTCTAGATTTATGTACAAATTGAAAAATGGCAATCATAATGTTTAATAAATTGAGGAAAACAGAATGCGCAACATTCTACATGTCACATGTTCATTGTTGGTTGATACATGTTTCGATGTAACTAACCAAAATATATACAAAACATACAAAACAAAAGAATGCAGAATAAATAACTGAATTGGGAGAGTACGAGTCTAAAAGCATCTCATTCATTAAAACACTACAAATTGAAATCTCTTATGCACAAATTACTGATCATTCAAATCTTAAACAAGATCATTTTTGTCTGATTTTTCAATGTTTACTTGTTATTCACATGACACATATCCACATACTTTGAAGAGAGTGGCACTGCTCATAAAACTATCCCTACCCCTTGTAATGACGCAATATATTAATTATCGGGATACTTGACGTTACACCCTTGCCACCCAAAATCATATATTAGTTTAGATTTGCCTAAAAACTATGATTCACCTGAAAATAAACATAAAATGGTTAAATCTATGTCAAGTCAAGACTTGAAAAATCGAGTCGAGTTGAACTAAGAAAGATCGACTTATCATTAGAATTTTTTCAGCATACAACCAGCTACAGAATATGGCAGTTGAGTCACAGTGCTTATAGGTTATAAGCAAACACATAATAGCACCTAACAATCACCTTTCATCTCTCACGTATAGATAATTTTATGTTGTTCAGCCACTAAAGATGTGCCAAAACGAAAACAATAACTCGACTAAATGCATTGACACTCTGCTGGTGTTTGTGATGTTCGATAACACCTGATGATGCACGACACACAAACTAATCCGGCAATGAGATTGCGAAGCGCATACATACAATTGTCTATGGTTGTTTGCTTAATGCTTTGTTCATATCTACAATTGATTGTGTTAACAGATCAATTATCAGTACATATTAATGACTCTGCAAAAACTGAGTCAGAAATAAAGAGTATTTAATTGTACTAGTTTTTCATTGCAAAATTTGTTTCACCTAATAAGACCAAATTCATTATCAGTAAATAAAATATTATTTGAGGATATTTGAGATTAAATTAAAGCCTTAGTCGAATATAAAACTTTTATGAAGATGTACGTTTAATGCATAAATATTTCTTTTAGGCAGTGATGAAAGCGGACTAATCTCTGGACGGAAGTTAATTGTACAACCGTACACATATGTGCACCCGAACTGGCATGATTACATGGCTGACGTTACCATTCCTACCACCGTCAATCACTCGTCGGTAAGAAGGAAAAGGTAGCACAGTAAATCACTTAATCAGGCGAAGAACTACTCTTATTGGGAGAAGCTAGTCCCAAACTTTTTTTCCTTGGTAAACAGTGACTATAAGAAGGGGAGGAAGATATAAGGGGTGCACGTTATACCTGTGGACATACGGTACACGTATGGTGCAAACTCTATATTAACTTGAAAATTGTATACTGGACTCGACTCGAGTACAGTGGAGATGTTTTTGGGCGGCTCTTAACATCGAGGTCTTGAGAGCCGAAGAGGGTGGACCGAGGTGAGTACGGAGAAGCACCAGAATGCAAGGTTGGGGGAAACTGGAGATCCCTGAGAAAACCCACCGAACAGCAACATTGTCCGGCATGATTCTCACATGTGAAAATCCGGGAGTGACCCTGCTGGGAATCGAACTCAGTTTGCCTTGGTAGGAGGTGTGTAGCATGACCACTACACCACCACTGCCCCTTCGACTCAACTTGAGTTTCATACTACTTGACTCGACCTGAAGCTGTAAAAATCAAACACTCCCATCACTAGACTTATTTATAACTCCGTATTATGTGTACAATTTCCTGCATTACTGAAGATATGTAAAATTGTATTTTCACACTTTTGAGTTCACAACGGTGTCATGAAAACTACTACATATATTTTGTATCATAACTTGAAACAAAAAAACAATGTTAGATCACCAATTTTATATTTCATAATATTTAAATTGCAGTGGTTTTATTTTAATGTGTGCATTATTAATTGTTACGCTTTTGTGCCTAATTTGTTTGATGGTAAGAAAAATTTTAAAAAATCTTGTAACAACAATATATGATACTACCTTGAAACTTTATCTATTTCAAATGTGGAGATATGCAGGATTTGTGTGTTTTCAGTGAAATTAGCATTATTTGTTTTGTATGTTAAACTGAAATTCTGAAATCAAATGTTTGGCTACATGATGCTGAAACAGGTTTACTTGTAACTATTCTACTCAAACTATTCACAAGTTATTTCAAAATTTTACTACTTAATTTGAAAATATTTGTAGCAAAAAAATCCAATTTGCACACCCCTGTCAGGTACTTTTTCATTCTAACAAAATTTTGCCAAGAAGTTCCATATGCAATATAATGCATGTTCATGCATTACATAATTTTAAAAAATAACATTCAGTTGATAATTATGATACTGTACCGAATTTGTACACACAAATCTGTTTCATACGATAGTGAAATAGGAAATACAGGTAAATTAAACTAATTCACTAAANCCGAATTTGTACACACAAATCTGTTTCATACGATAGTGAAATAGGAAATACAGGTAAATTAAACTAATTCACTAATTACAGAACCACGATAACACATGCAAACTGCACTGCAGCTTTACCACATTGAGTGTAAAATAAATCACAGGATAGGGTGCATGCTTGATATGTATTGGCTAAGGTCAACATTTAAAAATAATGTCTGATGCTACAGAGGTAACTGGCATTGCATTATTGCATCTTGGAATAGAGATCCATCACGAACCAAACTGAAATAAATCCCTGTGCAGNCCGAATTTGTACACACAAATCTGTTTCATACGATAGTGAAATAGGAAATACAGGTAAATTAAACTAATTCACTAAATACAGAACCACGATAACACATGCAAACTGCACTGCAGCTTTACCACATTGAGTGTAAAATAAATCACAGGATAGGGTGCATGCTTGATATGTATTGGCTAAGGTCAACATTTAAAAATAATGTCTTATGCTACAAANGGCTAAGGTCAACATTTAAAAATAATGTCTGATGCTACAAAGGTAACTGGCATTGCATTATTGCATCTTGGAATAGAGATCCATCACGAACCAAACTGAAATAAATCCCTGTGCAGTCGCATATTCACATACGTTTTCATACCTATTGGTGACAAAAAAATTAATGTGTTGGCCTGGAATGGATGGAGTCTCAGCCAATCATTATCAAGTCTACTATACAAACCAACAAAGAGTTTTTAAATCATCTGTTGAAAATTGGCAGAACTCAAACTATGTGTACTACGAATGACAAAATTTATTTTTATAGGATGCTATTTTAAGGACCATACCACTGGATTTCTCCTTAAATAAATATTTTTGTTGTTTTTGTAGACTAAACAGATTATAAAAATAAAAATGCTTTTTTATTAAAATTTTCTATACGTCAAACATTATTGTAGACTTGAGAGTCTCTCTTCGTGCGCAGATAACCGAGTGCCACCATCGATAGCATTAAAAATTCGAAACACACAACGCAGATGCACTACACAATGGTGGCTTGATATTACCTAGTGCGGCGCTTCATCAGCAGCCACTCTCTCTCATCCTTCAACTGCAGGTCCTGAATCTTGCCCTTCCCCCACAGAAGCCAGAGCCACCCCAGCAGAAAGCAGAACAAGCTCTCAATGTAGTAGCCATCCAGAGTGATGAGGCAAGTGCCGCTAGCTTCCGTACATTCCTGGTCGTATTCCATGCAAAGCATACAAAGCCATCAACTAAACTTACTTATGAATAGAGGTACATGAATTTTGCAAATTCTTTTGGCAGCAGCCTACAACTTGTCAGTTATTATTTGCATGTCAGGCTACAACTGTTCAATCATTGGCTGATACCATTGTGAGAGGCTGCTTCATGAAACTGTCACAATGTTTCTGCCTGTTTTTTACTGGTAAAGAAGTCATTCATGTCATGTCCGAACGATGGTAGTCCAATCATGAAATGAAAACACAAGAAGGTAAATACACAAGAATTTGCAAAATTCACAGACCTGTACTAAATTATTATGTATAGTGTATGAAGGTAAATGTAGCGAAGAGTGGAGACATTTGGGCAGCTCTAAACGACATCTTAGATCCCACGAGGGTGAAATGAAGCGGATATGAAGCAGTGCCAGAATACAAGGACGAGGGAAACAGGAGGTCCTCGAGAATGAGTGAGTGAAGTGATTTGGGTGGCTCTTAACATCGAGGTCTTGAGAGCCGATGATGGTGAAGCAAGCTGAGTATGGAGCAGCGCTGGAATGAAAGGACAGGGGACAACCAGCGGCATAGTCCAGCACTATGTATTCCCACGTGTGAAAATCAGGGAGTGACCCTGCCGGGAATCGAACCTGGTTCACCTAGGTGGGTGGCGACAAGTCTAACCACTAAACCACCCTGGCCCCCATCCTTGGGAAAATCCAAGACCAATGGCATTATCCAGCACAATTCCCATGTGCAAATATCTGGGAGCGACGTCATCAGGAATCAAACCAGATTCCCCTTAGTGGGAGAAGGTACTGTACATTGACATGGATTCATGCAGCTATCGCACTAACTGGCAAACACTGGGAACAACTACATTTTTCAATTTAAAAGGTGAGCTGGTAAAGAAAAAAATAAAACATGCTGTGTTAAAAGGTAAATGTGTCCACAAAGAACAAGTTATATGGGGCAGATCATTCAGAATGTGCAGCAGGTGTGCTGATGATACAGATNGAGCTGGTAAAGAAAAAAATAAAACATGCTGTGTTAAAAGGTAAATGTGTCCACAAAGAACAAGTTATATGGGGCACAGATCATTCAGAATGTGCAGCAGGTGTGCTGATGATACAGATGAAAGCTACTGAACAAGTACTTCGGATGAAAAGCGATGACTTCAACTATAGTGTAGGCACATCACACATTACACAGTATATACCAAGCTAACATTTTCTGGATTACAAATTCATCCATTTACTTAATGGCATATTAAAGGAGGACAATGGGAGAAATATTTCAATATAGTTTACCCTCGCTGTGAAGGTAACACTGAAATGTATTTATAAATAAGCCTGTCTCCTAATACTTGATTAATTTGCTTCCATACATAATAGGTAGTAAATTTATTTGATACATTTAAGAAGTACTCTGGTAGCACTTCATCATAAGTGTGCAGATTTAAGTCTAGTAGAACACTGTAACTAGCTACTGTGTTTACAAAAACTTCTCAAACTGAAGTGTAACGTCGAATTGACTGACATCACGGTAGGGCAAGGTTTTAATGTGCCGGTCAGAGACACTGGTGTCGAACTGGATTGACTCTATTGGCTTTTAACTGGTCATCGGCCGGTGTATAAGCTGGGGCGCATGGCTTGATGGCACGACACAAAGTTAGGTGTGGGCTCAGCGATTCTTCGCACTACTGGTGTGCACACACACTGGTTTACCTGTACTGGGCATGGTCCAAGATAGCTCCTGACTCGGCCACTGTTGCTGGTTGGAACTCAGGCCCAGTCCTTGGGTGAAGGTAGTGCTGCGGCTGGGAGTGCTGGTTGGAGCCCGCGGAGGGCTGCTGGTCCTGGTGGTTCTGAACCACGGGTTGGCTATCACCAGTAGTACTTGAAGTTCTTGGCGAAATCTCTTGACGATGGGATGCAGCTTGCTGGTGGTCTTGTGGGGTGGCTGAAAGAGAGAGCTGGGGAGAACTGGGAGGCGAGGCCTCTCCAGTTGGAGCGCGACTTGAGCTAGTTCCCGTGGGGTTAGACTGCAGAGGGCAGTTGGCATGGGGTTGCAGTTCAAGCTAGGCTCAGAGGCAGTAGCTGCCCTCTTAGCTCTCCACTTTGCACCACTCCTATGGGTGANGCAGTTCAAGCTAGGCTCAGAGGCAGTAGCTGCCCTCTTAGCTCTCCACTTTGCACCACTCCTATGGGTGAAGGGTATAGAGGAAGGAACTAAGGTCTACCATGCTAAGGAAGAGAAGGTGCCGAAAATGCCTAGCAATCCTACTTTAGGTTCAGCAAAAAGGATTTCACTGACATCTCCTGCTTTTCCTTAGTGGGCCGATGTCTACTTGGGTTTAAAGTCACAGTCACCCNAAAAAGGATTTCACTGACATCTCCTGCTTTTCCTTAGTGGGCCGATGTCTACTTGGGTTTAAAGTCACAGTCACCTTAGAAATTAGTACTCTGAGTTTAGGTAAGATCATGTGTTTACTCCTGTGAGGAATAGGCACGGTGGCCCGTACTAACTCGTAACTATAAATGAACTGTAACGGAAGAAAACTACAGTAAAACTAGGTGAAGGGGACCCAGGTCTAAACTAGACAAGAGGAGGTGCGACTAG
This sequence comes from Clitarchus hookeri, assembly GCA_002778355.1. NCBI lineage: Eukaryota > Metazoa > Arthropoda > Insecta > Phasmatodea > Phasmatidae > Clitarchus > Clitarchus hookeri. The sequence goes on from NQII01001427.1 coordinate 331,559, forward strand.
GTAGCAATAATACTAAATGACCCTAACTAACTCTAATGCTGTAGTTCAGAAGGGACTCGGGTGTCATTACCAAAGTGGTAGTAAGTGTTAAGAAAGCTGAAGACTTCTTCAACTGGGTGAAGGTCTGGAAGATATATTGAAGGTAGCAGTGGTCTTTCGTGAGGAAGGCAGTATGAGCAGAGGGCTCCAGCACATGAGGTAGTAGAGCGAGCTGATGAGTATCAACTGGCGTTTCGAGGGCTGTACGCTTGCCTACATGGACGGCTGGCTGAGGACCCTTTGGCTCCCTACGGCCGGTTGGGTGTCTTCAGACTGGAGTTCCTCCCTTAGCGGTTAAGGTCGCTATCTCTTGGGGGAGACTGGAAGTGCGGTTTTCCTCGTATGTGGGTTGTGTCACACCCACAAGTTTAGGGGCAGCGCTGGGCTGCTTGGCTGGTTTCTATCACACATGGGGGTGGCATGACGTCTGACATAAGGTGAAGATGGTCTTGACTGCCATTTCCGTGGGTTTCCCTTGTCTAGGGGCATGCTGGTAGGCTCTGGTAGCAAGCAGTCTACGTTTCAAACCCCTCCTGGGGTGACGTGACGACACGTGAAGATGAAGCGAACTCGTGTGTATGTATATATACATATATATGTTAGTACATGTCACGCGTCAAAATACACAGAAAAATCCAATTATACGAACTTATTTTGAAAGACATTAGTTTACTGTAATAAAAAAATTTCTCTCAGTGTTGTCAAATTTTCTAATTGCAGAGAAATTTTCTGCAGCTAGAGAAACACTCATCTTGAGAAAACACAAAGGTGCCATGTTTTGAAGTAATCCTATTTAAAGTGTGCTTCACAGTTTATTCTGGAACACACATGTTGCTATCATGCTCTTGTAACAGCGTATAAAATCTTCCATACTTTATCATGGNACAGTTTATTCTGGAACACACATGTTGCTATCATGCTCTTGTAACAGCGTATAAAATCTTCCATACTTTATCATGGAGGTTATATTACTCAGTTAATTCAAATATAGGCAAACCTGGTTATATTAAGTAACTCGTTAAGTATCAAAAGCATAATATGTCAATATTCTCGAAGTGCCACGGCTGCCAATGCTGTAAAGAAAATTCATAGTGTTCCCACCTTTGGCAGGGTCAGCATGGGAAGCAGGCCCTAACTGAGGGAATGCCTGCAATACCGGACAGCCAAAAGAATACATGAGGTGACAGACATGATGGGATGGAGCAGCAGCAGAATGAAGACCGGAGAGGAAATGGGAGAGCCCTGAGTAAACCCCCACATCACTGCAGTTTCCGCTACACACCTCGCACGAGAATGAGAACCCGCAACCCGCCAAGGCCTGCGATTGAAACAGGCACCCCAGTTATGAGAGGCAAGCGTCTGAACAATCAAGCTAACCACAGGTCCGCCAATACTGTGTTGATTGTAAAGCTTTTGATAATTGCTATAAATGTATATAAAAATGGAAAGCCTTATAACTTTTAATATCTTACTTGCATGACTATTTTACCCACATTAATGAACAGATGTGTAACAAGAGGACAATACCTGGGTGAGCTCCGGCGAGGAACAAGAGTTGTCCGGCACTTTAGAACAACTCCTGTACGTGAAGGAATCCACCAACCAGAGCGCCAGAGTGCTGGGCCAGTTGCCACCGAGATTGGACAAGGTGTTGAGCAACGTCATGTAGGTGCCTCCTACAGCTGGGTCACTGATGCGGGCAAAGAACGCCATCATAGCAACAAACATGCAGTACAATGTGATCTGCACAGAACAGAACATACACAACCACNGCGGGCAAAGAACGCCATCATAGCAACAAACATGCAGTACAATGTGATCTGCACAGAACAGAACATACACAACCAACATGCTCGTCATGAATGAACAATCTGACACACTAATTACATTTTTACACAGCCTTTGCTGCGTCCTTCATATAGTTCATACCTTTTCACGTGGTGTCCCACGTAAAACTAGCCTGATTCCAAACATAATCTACCAGCAGAAAAACATAATGGACGTTAAGCCCAATATTCATTACTGTACTCTGATACATCCATAATAAAGTGTGATGTTTGCAATGTCAGTCATACCACGCATATATATAACATTTTGTTACTTCCTTGAGCAAGAAGACCCCACTCCAAATGAGTACAAATGATTGAAGTTGAAGGATGGTGTGTTCTTAGAAACCAATGATTGTCATTTTGGAGACACACAAATACTGGTTAAATTAAGAAAACAAGCCAACAGCCTATATAAACAGCATTATGAAAGTTTTACAAAATATAAACAACCAAACTTAAACCCTAATGTACAACCCATCTTAAATACAAACTATATAGCCTCACAAAATGTGCAAGGAAATTTTTTTTAACACTTAGGTTTGCAGTGGTTCTCTAAGTTCATCAATAGTATCTACTCACATATGCAGCTTAAGTCTTTTGAGTTTCTTTTTCAACTGTGATTTGTGATAGGTGTTATAAGTTGTTTGGTCATATAAATTAACTTTCTACATCTGGTGGTAGTCATTTAAATTTTTTTTTTTTGTTACAGTTAGTTGTAAGTAAAAAAAATAGTATTTTTTTTAACACTAAATCAATAGGTTTTTATTTTTTTTCAAACTTTCAGTTAAAGTGTTTGGGGGCTTAGGTATTAATAAAAAAAAATCATACCTGATGAAACCAATAACTGACTAGCAGCAAGCCATAGTAGTATAGAGGGACAACTCCTTCCTGTACCAAATGTGGGGTAATCCATACGATGAATGCTGCCACCACACCAAAGCATAACCTGTGAAATTATTACTCTGACAATTACTAATAAAGAAAGTATTACATTTATGGGAAAACTACTACAATAAACCACAAAAAGCTTTATTCATAGACTGTACATATTTGGGAAATACAGATTATCAATATCTTAATGCCTAATATCTACATACAACAGCAGTTTAATGAGGCTCACGAGACCCTACGAATGTGAAGATTTCTGATTACTACAATGGCAGATTGCTTGTCACTAACGTAGTTAAGGGGATCAAAACACTTCCACTTCCCTCGTGAAAATACAAACTAAAATCTAAAATTACTTTCCTCACAGGAATTTTATGGTAAAAGCATGTTATGTATTTATTATACAGCATTTTATAATTAAAATTATGAAGCTCTGTCCACTTGCATTATTTATGGCGATGGGAATTTTTACAACCCTTTGGTGAAAATTTATGATTTCACACAATGCTACCTTGCCACACCTTAAACACAATAACATTGTTGTAAAATGCAGAAAAGTGTAAAAAGAGAGATATTAATGCTGTAAAAATAGTAAATTTGGCTAAATATAGGAGATGTAAAATGCAGGATAGTAAAATCAGGGGGTGTAAAAAAGGGGTTCTACTGCATAAGGGTTCAGGTAACTGCAGAGCATGAGATGTGGATGGGTGTGGGTTGTTCGCTCATTTGACTTCCCCTGAAGCATCCACTGGTTGCAGTTGGAGTCAATGAAAGTGATTTATCCAGTATCATGCACACCTACCGAGGGAGTTGGCCCCATTGTAAAACTAGAAAAGTAGGGCGAGGTTGTTACCGGCCACCTCACATGCCTGAAGAGACACAGTAACATATGAAAAACATGCAGAACTGAGGTAATTTATACTAAGTTCATAGCAGGTTTAGGGCCCCGATATCCCAATACAGTCGTGAAGCTGCTGGAGCAGAAATGAGGACTTGAACACATCACTTTCATCCACAGTTCAATTACATTACTTAAAAAAAAAGGATTAAAACNAGTTCAATTACATTACTTAAAAAAAAAGGATTAAATCTATTCCATAGATATGTATAACACAAAGACTATTAACTCAAGTTCAAAAAATAATTGAATTATATAAAAGTATTTAGTAAAAAATCAATAATTTTATATAGTAGATTAAACAAACGTAATTACTAAAAAAATACACCTGAATAATATTTAATAGCAAGAAAAAAATTAACAATCAAACATAAACAAAGCAAACTGACACACCGAACATAGTCTCAAAGGCGCTTGGAGGACATGTATAAACTTTAACATATAACAAATTACATATATAAATGTAAATTAAATTGAAAGATACAGATATTGTGTGATGTATNTATAAACTTTAACATATAACAAATTACATATATAAATGTAAATTAAATTGAAAGATACAGATATTGTGTGATGTATCCTCTATTAATGACGTGCAACTTTCAAAATGTATGGGCAGTAGCTGTCGAAATGTAAGTACTGGAGGTTGTTGGTGGGTTTGGTGTGTACAGCAGGTTGAATTGTGCCATTGTGGAGAGTGAGTTCAACATCCAGGAGTATGGCATGTGTTTTGAGTATGACCAGGTGAACCTGATTGAACTGTGTGTGTTTAAGTTGTTCAGAACGTGAATTAGGCAGTATTCAGTGGAAGTCCATATCATGAAGATGTTGTCAATTAAACGCATCCAGCAGTATGGTTGGGTTGGTTGGTGACTGAGGAAGTTCTCTTCTAACCTGCCCATAAACAGATTGGCAAAGGATGGGGCCATACATGTACCCATCGTTGTGCCTTTGATCTGAAGGTAGTGTGTCTCTTGAAATCTGAAGTAGTTGTTGCTGAGGGTTAACCTGGCAAGTTCAACAAGGAATGCTGTAGGTTTGCTGTGTGGGGGTCTTTGCTTGAGGTAGTATACTATGGCCGACAGTCCAGATGAGTGGGGAATGTTGGTATAGAGAGATGTAACATCTATGATGGTCATGTATGCATCTTGGGGAATGGGGCCCAGGTGTCTTAAGCGTTCAACGAAGTGACCAGTGTCCTTGATGTAGGACAAAAGCTGCTGTACCCAAGGTTGAAGGTGGGCATCTGCAAGCGCTGAGATCCTCTCAGTGGGGCTGCCAATCCCTGACACAATGGGACGTCCTTGGGTTTGCCATTGATCCTTGTGTATCTTCAGAAGCAGGTATAGAACTGGTGTAGTGGGTTTATTTGGGGTGAGCAGTTTAAGTAAAGCCTCAGATAGGTCTTGGAGGAGGCCCTGGAACACAAGGAATTGATTGATATGGTCGCAGAATCTGGTGGTTGTGTCTTCTCATAGACATTTGTAGGTGAATGTGTCCTTGAGTTGGTTTTCTGCTTCTAGAATGTAGTCAGTTTTGTTGGGAATCACTGTGGTTGTGCCTTTGTCGGCCGGCAGTACCATTATGTCTGGGTTGTTTTGAAGATTTTTGATGGCTTTTCTTTCTGAAGAGATTGTTAGATAATGGGATGGCAAAATCAGGGTCTACAAAGTTGACCAGGATGTATGTGATGAACTGTTCAATGGGATTTGGTGTTGGTACAGGGGGAGGGGGGAGGGTCTTAAGTGGATGGGGGTGCAAACTTGGTCAGGGCTGGATCAATAGGGCTACTGTTATGGCTTGGCGTGGAGAGGTTGTCAAAAAGTGTTTAGAGTCGGAGATTGCATATGAAGCTTGGGATATCTTTTACAGTGGTGAAGTGGTCAAACTTTTTGGAGGGGTAGGAGAACCCTTTTTGTAGAATATTATTCTCGGCAGCAGTAAGGTTGTCTCGTCCTTTTTGTGTGCGCGCCTGTCGACAAGCACTACACTTTAGTACTTGAATTCCTGTCCTTATATATTTTTTTGGTAGCCTAGCGGCCTATTTGAAACCCTAACTAACAAAATTACATATATGTATTGGCACTGAACAGTTGCATTCACATAACACTGATCATACAGCAAGCTGTCTTTACCAGTCCTTTGGAGAACCACTAGCAAAGCATGAGCCACAATTATTTAATAACACAAAACAGAAAAAAAATTTAGGCTCTCTTTCAAGTATGTCACACACACACCATCATCAAATGAGTCCAAATCGTAAGAGGGGTGTGGGTGGACATGCCGAAATGGCATGAAACAAAGTAATTTTCACTCTCCACCTCTGAGTCAGATTCATGTTACGCTATTTATAATAAACCACGGGGAGCACACGGATCAATCACACTTCACTCAGGAATGCACACACAGGTTAGAACACTCACTGCAGAAAGTNGCGGGCAAAGAACGCCATCACAGCAACAAACATGCAGTACAATGTGATCTGCACAGAACAGAACATACACAACCACCATGCTTGTCATGAATGAACAATCTGACACACTAATTACATTTTTACACAGCCTTTGCAACGTCCTTCATATAGTTCATACCTTTTCACGTGGTGTCCCACGTAAAACTAGCCTGATTCCAAACATAATCTACCAGCAGAAAAACATAATGGACGTTAAGCCCAATATTCATTACTGTACTCTGATACATCCATAATAAAGTGTGATGTTTGCAATGTCAGTCATACCACGCATATATATAACATTTTGTTACTTCCTTGAGCAAGAAGACCCCACTCCAAATGAGTACAAATGATTGAAGTTGAAGGATGGTGTGTTCTTAGAAAGCAATGATTGTCATTTTGGAGAGACACAAATACTGGTTAAATTAAGAAAACAAGCCAACAGCCTATATAAACAGCATTATGAAAGTTTTACAAAATATAAACAACCAAACTTAAACCCTAATGAACAACCCCATCTTAAATACAAACTATATAGCCTCACAAAATGTGCAAGGAAATTTTTTTTAACACTTAGGTTTGCAGTGGTTCTCTAAGTTCATCAATAGTATCTACTCACATATGCAGCTTAAGTCTTTTGAGTTTCTTTTTCAACTGTGATTTGTGATAGGTGTTATAAGTTGTTTGGTCATATAAATTAACTTTCTACATCTGGTGGTAGTCATTAAAATTTTTTTTTGTTACAGTTAGTTGTAAGTAAAAAAAATAGTATTTTTTTTAACACTAAATCAATAGGTTTTTATTTTTTTTCAAACTTTCAGTGAAAGTGTTTGGGGGCTTAGGTATTAATAAAAAAAAATCATACCTGATGAAACCAATAACTGACTAGCAGCAAGCCATAGTAGTATAGAGGGACAACTCCTTCCTGTACCAAATGTGGGGTAATCCATACGATGAATGCTGCCACCACACCAAAGCATAACCTGTGAAATTATTACTCTGACAATTACTAATAAAGAAAGTATTACATTTATGGGAAAACTACTACAATAAACCACAAAAAGCTTTATTCATAGACTGTACATATTTGGGAAATACAGATTATCAATATCTTAATGCCTAATATCTACATACAACAGCAGTTTAATGAGGCTCACGAGACCCTACGAATGTGAAGATTTCTGATTACTACAATGGCAGATTGCTTGTCACTAACGTAGTTAAGGGGATCAAAACACTTCCACTTCCCTCGTGAAAATACAAACTAAAATCTAAAATTACTTTCCTCACAGGAATTTTATGGTAAAAGCATGTTATGTATTTATTATACAGCATTTTATAATTAAAATTATGAAGCTCTGTCCACTTGCATTATTTATGGCGATGGGAATTTTTACAACCCTTTGGTGAAAATTTATGATTTCACACAATGCTACCTTGCCACACCTTAAACACAATAACATTGTTGTAAAATGCAGAAAAGTGTAAAAAGAGAGATATTAATGCTGTAAAAATAGTAAATTTGGCTAAATATAGGAGATGTAAAATGCAGGATAGTAAAATCAGGGGGTGTAAAAAAGGGGTTCTACTGCATAAGGGTTCAGGTAACTGCAGAGCATGAGATGTGGATGGGTGTGGGTTGTTCGCTCATTTGACTTCCCCTGAAGCATCCACTGGTTGCAGTTGGAGTCAATGAAAGTGATTTATCCAGTATCATGCACACCTACCGAGGGAGTTGGCCCCATTGTAAAACTAGAAAAGTAGGGCGAGGTTGTTACCGGCCACCTCACATGCCTGAAGAGACACAGTAACATTTGAAAAATATGCAGAACTGAGGTAATTTTACTAAGTTCATAGCAGGTTTAGGGCCCCGATATCCCAATACAGTCGTGAAGCTGCTGGAGCAGAAATGAGGACTTGAACACATCACTTTCATCCACAGTTCAATTACATTACTTAAAAAAAAGGATTAAATCTATTCCATAGATATGTATAACACAAAGACTATTAACTCAAGTTCAAAAAATAATTGAATTATATAAAAGTATTTAGTAAAAAATCAATAATTTTATATAGTAGATTAAACAAACGTAATTACTAAAAAAATACACCTGAATAATATTTAATAGCAAGAAAAAAATTAACAATCAAACATAAACAAAGCAAACTGACACACCGAACATAGTCTCAAAGGCGCTTGGAGGACATTTATAAACTTTAACATATAACAAATTACATATATAAATGTAAATTAAATTGAAAGATACAGATATTGTGNTATCAAACATAAACAAAGCAAACTGACACACCGAACATAATCTCAAAGGCGCTTGGAGGACATTTATAAACTTTAACATATAACAAATTACATATATAAATGTAAATTAAATTGAAAGATACAGATATTGTGTGATGTATCCTCTATTAATGACGTGCAACTTTCAAAATGTATGGGCAGTAGCTGTCGAAATGTAAGTACTGGAGGTTGTTGGTGGGTTTGGTGTGTACAGCAGGTTGAATTGTGCCATTGTGGAGAGTGAGTTCAACATCCAGGAGTATGGCATGTGTTTTGAGTATGACCAGGTGAACCTGATTGAACTGTGTGTGTTTAAGTTGTTCAGAAC
>NQII01001427.1:346345-425274 GCA_002778355.1 Clitarchus hookeri
GTCCCAAAAAATACTCGATGTTGAGAAAACATCGATGTTTCTATCCGATGCATCGCAAAACATCGATGCGCAGTTTCGATACATTGCATCGAATAAAAACATCGATGTATTTTCAAAGTGGACACCCCTACATCCAGCACAGTGTTGTCGGACACAGCAACACACAGTATTTTATGATTTTACGTAAAATTTAACTTATCAGTGCACTGTCAAAGACTTTAGAGGCGAAAAATATTACACCACTCGCATAAATAAGAACTCTCTATGAAGATGTACAAAATGAGTGCTTGATCTCTGTNATCGGACACAGCAACACACAGTATTTTATGATTTTACGTAAAATTTAACTTATCAGTGCACTGTCTAAGACTTTGAGGCGAAAAATATTACACCACTCGCATAAATAAGAACTCTCTATGAAGATGTACAAAATGAGTGCTTGATCTCTGTAACTACCACTGATGTGAGAAATCAACAACACTTAGTAACTTAAAAATATGTGCCCACAGTATTTGCTTTGCTAGGTCACTAGGCTATTACATACCTTACATGTGAGTAGAACCAAGATTATGGTCCTTACTGAAGGCAGTTTGATAATGTTCCACAGTGACACATAAGATTCTTTAATGCTGGTATTTGGGTCTTCAAGCCCTGGACTTTCACTGTGTTTCTCACTCTTCACTAATGCTACAAGTGTTGTCGTCACTAGAAATACTATTCCCCAAAAATACAAAAAACCTATAAAAAGAAAAAAACACTGAAAATAATCAAATGTTTAATAATTTTATTATCATTAACATTGGCTGTGCCAAGTTTCATACTACACTGAAGAGCCAAAAAAACTGGTACACCCACCTAATAAAGTGTAGGGCCCCCCGCGCTTGCAGAAGTGCCGCAAGACAACGTGGCATGGACTCGACTAATGTCTGAAGGTATGCACGAGGCAATTCACACCATGAGTCCTGCAGGGCAGTCCACAAATCCAATCTGCGCCAATTTGAGAAAGGGTTGCACGTCTGTCACATTCAATGATTTTCGTCAGTCATCATTTGTCCCGTTCTTTCACGATCTTTTTCCGGCCGCAGCAATGTCGAAGATGTGATGTTTCACCGTATTCCCGATATTCACGGTACACTCGTGAAATGATTGTACGCGAACAACCAAATGTTATCGCTACCTCGGAGGTGCTATGTCCCATCTCTCGTGCGCCGACTATAACACCACGTTCGAACTCACTTAAATTGTGTTAACCTGCCATTGTAGCAGCAGTAACCAATCTAGCTGCAGACCGCATCGCGTTACTCTGATTGGTTCCATACCTCTGTTATTTGCATATGCACACCTATACCAGTTATTTTGGCTCTTCAGTGTATCATGACATCATTATGACATCTTCCGAATAGTGTACTTAAATTGTAGATATTACAGATGAATAAAAACTATGGCTGTGGGAATGTGACTCTATCTCACAAAATAAAAATGAAAAATATGCTATGAACATTTGTAAAACAGAAATGTAAAAGTAAAACTATTTCATAAGAGCTCAGTCTTAACGAAAGTTTAACGAATTTAATGCCACTTTAGCATGTTATTCATTATGACAAATTTGTTGCTAAACCAAACCAAAAAATGTGATAGAGTATTTACCCGAGTTCTTGCCTACGTTTAAATTTCCATTTTATGTAGTTATTTTAGTAATAAAATAGAGAAAACAAACAAAATGATTTACAGACAAAATGTTTCTTTGCTGGTGTACTACATGAACATTCACTAAACATCCAAATATTCATTGAAATCGAGCATTTTCATTTTGTTTCAACTTTCTGCAACCAAATTTCTTATCGACATGAAAATGAAAGTTGTCATTTTACGTTATTGTTTTGGTATACCAAATTTTCACACAACCCTAATAAAAAAACTTCTAAGAGAAACAATTATCCCCTGAATATAGCATGATTATAGGCTGTTCACGGTAAAGTGAGCACTTTTGAGGCTCTAGTTACTTTTTTCTTTCAGTCATTTTTTATCCTTTAACCACATTTTAAAATAAATGTTGCCTTGTAAGTAATAAACACAATGTGTATATTCCACCGCACTTGGAAGTTAACATCTAAGGTTAAAATACAATATATTTATTGGCTATTATTCCAAATGAGCGGCCTTACGAAAGTGCTCACTTAATCATGAATAGCCTATACAATTAAAATGTAGAACAGTGTCAGTTAAGTACGTTTTTGAAAACCATATGATTACCATAATATGTGCACCTTATTGCAATGATAGTCATTTTGGAAACTAAACAAAATACAGTATGCTGGTGGGAAGAACAGTTTAAAAAACAGAAACATTTTTATAAATACACCAAAACAGTAGCAATAAAAGATTTTACTTAACTGACAACTGAACACTTCTCACTGAATGAAATACCTACACATACTCACCCGGTAATGTGATTAACCCTTCGGTGGATGGTGTACTACGCAAGTAAGTGTTGCAAAATTCTGGAGATTCCAATCCAATAAACACAACATAACCTAAAAAATATCCTGCAGTCTGGCCAACACTGTTGCATGTTGATGCATACCCTACGTTGCACCTACAACAAAAGTATTAAACACAAAAAAATGAAAACACAAATTACTCGTGACACCAGTGCCTACCCCTAAATAAAAAAATTCAAACTTTTAGATTATTAACAAGGTGGCTATGCTTAACACTGCGAAGATAAATTGCAAAATAACATAACTGCTAAATCTCTCTCGTATTATTAATGTTGCTACTTACAGGCAAAGAGTTTCAATATCTTACATAAGTCAAAAAGAACAAATTTTGTAGGTAACTAATTGCTTGCTATATAAGTATGTCTGTGTATTTCAATGTAAAGTAATTAACTTTACAGAATAAATTCTAACATTCTATACATTCCAGAAACCAATTAATTTCGCCCTACACAGTATTGAACACCTTCCCAGTAGACTGCATACCCTGACATACTGTAGATGGTGTCTACACCCTTTACACAACTGCTTCACACACATCATACTGCACCAGCATAAGTGACTGTACTTAGACCTGAATTCACAAATTATGAACATTCTTAGCATGCAAAGGCAAAACTACGGGAAATAATTTGTATATAATATTTACCGTTTAAGCATAGTGAGTGCCCAACCATCGACTGCGATGTCTTGCGTCGCTGCAAGGAAGCTCAGCATGAAAAAAAAGAAGGTCAAGAGAGCAACATTTGGGCTTGCCACGTCACTGCCCAGGAAACCTTCCACCACGCCAGAAAGGTACAACATGAACAATCCAATCAGGTACTGCGTAGGAATCAGCCAGGACTTGCGGCGGCCAAACCATGGTGAGTAAACTGAGTCCACCACTGGAGCCCACAGTAGCTTCATGCTAAATGGCCAGAAGGCAAAACTAAACCCCGCCTTAAAAATTGGAAAAACAAAAACATTATTTTACACAACACTTCAAACAGAGTACAGATGACTGAATGCAGTCCCAAGAAAATGGCAAAACAACAAACCTTATCTTTACGCAACTCTTAAAATACAATACTTTTAATTACAGTAACAGATGTTGCAAAGTGCTGTGCATTATGATGCATGTCTGCAATACATTGCATTGAATTCCTCTTTGCATAATTTACTTCTCTCTCTCACTCTCACTCTCATTTCCTCTTCTCTCACTCTCTCTCTCTCACTCTCTCTCNCTCACTCTCATTTCCTCTTCTCTCACTCTCTCTCACTCTCTCTCTCTCTCTCTCCCCCCGTGGTTGCTGTAAATGCTTGTTCCTGGCAACTTGCATGATAAAACAGGACATATTCTATCACCTTATCTTATACTGGAATTCCCCAATACANTCTCACTCTCTCTCACTCTCTCTCTCTCTCTCTCTCTCTCCCCGTGGTTGCTGTAACTGCTTGTTCCTGGCAACTTGCATGATAAAACAGGACATATTCTATCACCTTATCTTATACTGGAATTCCCCAATACAGCTTCACATGATATTAACAAAATTGTTTAGAGTAAAGTCAAATATCTTAACTGAATGACACTTTCGTAACATGATTGTGTCGGAGAACATCTGTGATTCGAGTTTTCATGAACAAACAATGATCAAAATGTACTGCTGCCCTACAGTAACGTGCTACGATGATACTCTTTTGTCAGCTGGCACTCAGAATGCCTTGGAGTGAAAATTGCAGTGGCCGGAGCGATGCAGTGTTCACTTGGTTCCCCTTCTCAATTCAACTGTGTAAATATTTATGATTTAAAACTGGGAGCTGTGGGAAGGGGCAAATCCAGGAAGGTGGGTCCACCTCATGAGCCTCACCTTTGAGGATCATTGTCTCTTGATAAAATACATGAAATAGTCAATGAACACAATTACCATCAAAATATTATTTAGTATAAAGAAAGATGTAAAATTTACCAAATGTTTATCTTATTTTTTAATATATTAAATGGCAATAATTTAGTATCATTTGGTTAATCTGTTAAAAATTTTTTATCCCTATTGTAAATTAATGTTTGGTGCTTTTCTTTAGTCTTTGATAAGGAAAGTCAGGAAATAACAGACTTCCCGTCTCATTGGATTGTATAGCCTTCCTAGGAACACAGTTATTAAAAATTTTCTTTGCATAAAGCATACACAATAAAATATAATTTATTACCATTAATATTCTAATTTTTATAAATAAAGGTTTAATAATAACCCACAATTAGGCTCGCCCGGTGGCGAGCTCTCTCACCTCTCCCCTACCCGACCAAACTCCACTTCCATGCCCTTCCTGAACTTTGCAACCCCCCTCACAGATACAGATTCCTCTTGCAACACATTCCACTCCCTCACAGACCTCACAAGCATAGACTGTCTACCCCGCTCCGATGACTCAGTTATGATTCTCAAGGATTATTTCTGCAACATTAAAACTTCTTTTACATGGCTACTACCTCCCCATGTGAGTCCGTAACTTAAAACTGAATGAATAAATGCAAAATAAGCAAAATAATCCAGGTAGATACGTACTATAGTAACAAGATTTTTAAGTAGATATATAACTCTTGACTTTTTTTTAAATAATGTGATTTTCTCATTTATACAATGATAATACCTGAAACTTTTATTTACTTAAGTTACAATTTCCTTCATAAAAATTCACATTTCTAAAACTACATGTTAATTTTGAGATTTTTTATTCATTTAATAGAAAACCATTTGCTGTGAACCATTCTCAGGCCTCATTCATTATCTTATCTAGAACTAACTTTAGTTTTTCCCATTTTGAATTAATACTTATAAATGTGGTCTCATCCACGAACATTTTCGTGTGTTGGGCCAGGCCTTCCCATGATTGTGACATGTCTATTGGCTATTTGGTTTTTGCAAAACTTATTGTGTTGACGTGCAGTCAGTCATATTAAATTTATGTTTTGAGTAGTAAAATTTTGTAGTCCAAGGTGTTACGCCCCACAGGAAGTCCTTATCAAAAGCAAGGTGAAAGAAACAAATTTGTACAATTATTTCAATATATTTTCGATCAGCACAGGTGCATATTTGGAGTGTGCAGATTGTGGATCTTTGTAAATTTCACAGGAAGAAAAAAGATGTGTTGATAATGACTGTTAGAAATGTTTCTTATGCAAAATAATATTAAACTGAGTGTGCACGAATGTGATGCATTGTCTCTTAGTGTAATTTTTAAGACTCGGTTAAGCTTTGTTTACATAAGGTGGAGGAATATCATGGCAGTACCTGCAAGGCTTCATAAAAGTTGAAGTAACCATAAATAAACTATAGCATGCAAATGTTCTATAAATTGTTAAATTGAATAACGCGAAATTCCCAGATATTCCACCCAAAATTATATTGGAATAAATATTAAAAAAGTAATTATACTTTTGAAAGGCAAATGTTCAGCAAACATTTTAGATTTTCAGATGCACAACAGAAGCCCAATGTACGGTAATTCCCAAAAATTGGTTACGGCTACATATCTCGAAAAAGAACACAAACGTTCTTAGACTTCTCAACCCAATACTAAAGATCTCTTCGAGGTGACTTGATCAGATGGTACTATATGTAAACATATGCAAAGTGTAAAATTGTATTTATCTTTAGTATAACGGGCTCACCTGTTGTTTATAACTCACGCCGCGATTCTGAAGATACATTGGAATAGCAGCACTTAAACCCAAAGGAATACCCTGAAGGAGATACAAGAAAAATAATATCGCAATATTTTTTTCATCTCCTTTCATGTTCCCACCGATATGCCACTCATGTTCAGGAACATTATAACCAACTTCGCCGTCTTCCAAACCACTCTGAGCAGTGGCAGTTCGCTTACGAGTGCTCATCATTACTTTTTTCTAAAACGTTTGTACGCGCATCTTCAGCAGCGGAATGTTTGCTTTGTTTTACAAGCCACTAACCCGGTACACCTCACATCGGGATACAATACGCCAGCAAGTAACCGACACGTCACATTATTTTTCGGCATTTGTGGCCTTGAAATATAAATGTGACAGATATTAAATTAACTCCCTGTCTAACGTCTTTCATTATGACAGGTATGACAAACTATGTTAAACAGGTCTTAAAGAGGAAAAATTAAAAATTACAAGAAAATAAACATATCCTCCTTTTTTTTTTAAAGGAGTTCTAATGGCCAAAATTAGCGCCCACGGCCAACATCGACAATTCGAAACGAAACAATAAAAAAAATGCCAAATCTTCATAACACAAAATTAAAAAAAAATTAAAAAATTGAAGGTCCTTTAAACTTACGAAAACCTANAAAAAAAAAATTCAAAAATTGAAGGTCCTTTTAACTTACGAAAACCTACAAAACCGCACCAACACAATCTAATGCTGCTACCCCTACGTCAAGGTCCAAGACACTGAACCGTTACCAATGGCGATACCTTCTTTCTAACTTTATTTTTGTGGTAAACCAAAAATAGGAGCAAAGACAAATAAGCTATAAGAATCACCAGAAAAACGAACAAGGAACAAAACCAGACGGAATAACAAATACTATTCCTCTCTATAGAGGCCCATTAACCATGGAGAAGAAGAAAGGCCATGGTCCAAGGGATAGCAAAGTGTGAGAGGGCTGGCCACCCAGGACTACTAACAGGACACCAAACTCTCAAAATCACATAATAATATCGTGCTAGAGTAAAAACCGAGCGAGAACGTCACAAACTACCCGAGGGTCACGAAAAAGTAGCGAAGAAGAGTAAGAGACAAGAAACCTCACTCAAAGCTGTTGAAGGGTGGCATACACCAAGATTCGATCGCCGCCAGTGGAACACTGAAACAAAAGATGGGTCAAATCTGCACTTGGGGCACCGTAGTTACATGAGGGATTAGGGACCATTTGAAGTTTATACAAGTTAGACTGGGATGCAGTATGTTCTGAAAGGAGACGAAAACAAATTACTGCTAAACTACAGTTACTACAATGATGATATCTGTGCCGAGAATATGTAGGAAATAAATGTGCATATAAAGTATTAGAAACCGAAGTATAATTTTCCCATGTATGGGATATAAAACCTGAAAGGAAACCCTACACGCCCTGGTACCCACATGAAGAGGACAGTAACATGTAGTTTATCCAAAAGAACACACTGTTTCCGTATAAGCTATGTAAGTAGCTCCGCATGGGAAGTAGGAGAAGACAAGGCAGTATCCGATATAATCAGAGGATTTAAGACCTTGAAATCATAAACATAATATAAAGCCATATACACTACAAAAGTTTCTGAATAATCCACAGTGGCGGTAGAACAGAGCTTAAAGAGTTCAGAACATTAATGCGAAGAATCAAAATAAGCTGACCCAACACCATCGAAAGTTTTTGAGGCTTCAGTGTAAATCAAAGTACAGTCAGGAAATCCAACAACAGTAGCGTCAAATTCTTGTTGAATGACAATGGGAAAAATAAATCTAGTAGGAGATAGAAAGAGAGGACAAGGAAAACGAAAAGAAACCTCGTACTGCAAATGGTGTAACAATCTAGAAGGGGGGGGGGGCGAACAAAATGTGTCGTCGTTAATAAAATGCTCGGTAGAACGCAATTCTTTCAAACGATTGTAACATCCATGACGTGTCAAAGATGTTAGTGTAACCGTAATGCAATTTTTCTGACGATATATCTAAATTTCCCTTCCACCTCCATCCACATTTGAAATAAGGACCTCCTGTAGAGGGAGCACATTTTAGAGATGCTGGGTGTTTGAAAAGGATGTTTTATTTCGTAGAAAATATCATTACATAAATTTGTTACATACAATTTTATTTTATTTATTTAACAACTGAATATCTTCTTTGCAACGAATTAAAACATAACAGAGCAGTATTGCAAATATTTAGAAATAGTCTTTATCACCTCCTAATTTTAACAATTTAAGCTATTTTAACAGAAACTTAAAATGTGTATTAAATTTTACGCTGTTCAGCAGTTTTGTAAAGATATCTTCAACTTGACAATCAATTGGAGAATAATTTATATAAATTTCGCCTTCAATATATTTTTATTAAAGTAATTGGGATCTAACATCAATATGGTTACTTAATTCTTAATTGTTCCAATATTAATTAAATTGATAGAAATTTGATTACCAACATTAAGGTAGTATTTTAGTTTCACTGCAGTCAGTTCGGTGATCACTGACTTAAGGTACATCATGTCCTTGCAACCGTCTGCAGGAATGTACTCTGTTTCTGTTGAGGAAATGCAACAATAGGCTGATATTGGTAACTCTAAGCAGATTGGTCCTTCAGCATATCACTACAAAGTTACTTGTATTTCTCCTGGTATCTATGTCTCCCGCGTAGTCTGAATCACAGAAAACTCATAAACTTTCAGTGTTTGCTCCAGAAAAAGGTTTTATTTCCTTATCCAAAGCCTAATGTTACCTGAGTGGTTGGGGATATCAATGCAGACGTCGCCCGGCGACTATGTAAAGAAAATTGTCAGAATATTACACAATATTCCTATTTCGAATAGAATAGGCGCCAGCTCACTGGGTGAGCACGAAGTCACACTTCTCAGGATCGAGGGATTAACGACCTCGTGGCTGTTTTTCAATGGGACACATGGTACAAATTTACAGTAAAACGTAATAAAATAGCCGGGGTATTCAGGCTCACCAGCACGCCTTAGTATTACCTTTTACCTTATAAATAAAGGGTGCCTCCTTGAGGCATCGTTGACTTCCTGGATATGTCCAGGGTCCGAAATACAACACTTAATGAGAACTCACAAATTTCGGTTAACTCAAGTAAATTGTATTGCCGAATAGTGTACACAGTTGCATGTATACAATGTAAATTAAAGCGGACCTGTCTCACAAGGCCTACCAGCGGCAGTTACTGTACCAAAATGTCAAGAATGGTGCGAAAACTTACAATAGTAATTAAACCTCTGGGATCGGTAAATTGAGCTGATGGAGTGGTATTGCGAACACGGGGAAGACTGTCCATAAACTAAATAAATGTTTCGGTAAATTATGTTAACCTATTGCAGTTAAGTGTTCAGAACAAAGTATGAAAGTCCCCCACAATGCTACAAAAGTGCCGCACCTAAGATTCGTGGAATCAGACTGCTGGAGATGGTATGGCTAGCAGCATCCTTGCTGAGAGCTCGCTCCACTCTGCGAGTTAATTTAATTAACTGACCTCATTAACATTGAACTTGAAACATATTCATATAAAACACTGAAACTTTCTGAGTGAGTTTTCTTAATTCTGTAGAGATTTAAGAGTTCTTAATTAAGCACTAATTTAAATACAAAACATGATTATGTAGTGCCTTGCAGAGCAGGTGGGAGATTAAGGACCGTTAAGTTTTGGGGCACTATTTAACCGGAACGGTGAGGTTGTAAAAAAGACTAATTATTTCTCACGTCACTAATTGGCATGGTTAGACACACAATTGCACTCGGAAAATTATATAGAACACTTCAAATACCATATACTTGCTACTCTACACCTCATTGAATATGCATCTGGCATGCATTTATTCTGCGATATCTTCGCAATTCTCTATGGGCGAATTTCCCGAACATTTGCCAATGGGCGATAAATTATAATACTATTTCATACACATTCGAACACTTTATTCCTATCCTAATTATACAGATCTCTCAAGGGACACTACAGACACTCGGTTGTATCTGTCGGTATCGGGCCATGACCCGTTCCCAAGTGAATGATGCGGACACGCATAGGGACTCACGACCATCGTGTTCCGCGGGCCGCACTGGTGCCGACTGTGGGCCGATGATGTGATGACATTGGCCATGCCGGACCATGCAGGAGTGGTGCACATTAAGGCCCAAAGACATATTTGAAAATTCTTTTTGGAGCTGTTACATCTTCTCAGTTTGACGACACAGCCATGTTCATTTGCGTTTTATAACTGCCGATCGCCAGTCCATCATCAACATACACAGCAATTGTGATGGAACTTTCTTTATTTTTATATATGCGCTGCTAATATTTTAATGGTTCGAAACCTTTGTTTAATTGTGTCGTTGACATGGTCAAGGTGACCCAGGGCGCCATAACTCAGCGGAGAGGTACTGATGTGGGTCATTCGGTCGACTTCCCGGGGGGCCTGGATGGCTCCATCAGTTTTAAGATGAAGTTGCCATGCACTTCATATTACACTACTTACACATGTTGACCTTGTGCCGAGACTGTAGGCCATCTCGTACACCTGAAATATATTAGAAAATTTTTGGGTGGTACTACAATGGTGTTTAGCACCCTATGTGTCCCAGAGGACAATGAATCAACACCCACCTAATTTGGTGAAGCGGTTTACTCGCATACTTGATTAAATGTTCAAGAAGTGAACATGTGAATATTAAAAGTAACATATTCAGAACTTACGGCCTGCAGGTGGCATTTGCGTGATAATGGCTGAAATCAGCGTGGTGTTATGCGGATATGCTGTAGCATTAAACTATCTGGTGAGATTGCAGGTGCTACTCCCCTCGGTACAGGAAGAAATTAAATGTCCTGGTTAATTAAATTACTGTTGTAATGAAGTGGGATCAGCTGCAGTCTGGCTCGTGTGCTGAAGCGAACTGAATGAGTGGCATCGGCTTCCATCACAAGTGGCGTCAACCGACATCAAACGCCGAGTGGCAAAACATGACATAAGCACTATGTAACATTATTGCAATGGGGGAAAATTTTTATAAATTAAATTAAACACATTGGTAACATCCCTGTTGATTAACAAATGTCTGTTCGGGTTGATGTTGTGAAGTTGATGGGGAGTGTCACTGCAGTAAATGAAATGTTACTATAATGGAGGCCTTTATAGGCAATCTCCCTTTATGAAAACACTATCTCTCTGTTATAAATTGAAAATGAATGCACAATAAAGCTTCCTTGTGAAAATTGTCTGTACTACATTTCCTGTGACTTGTTTGTATTTCACTGGCTACAGTGTTGCCAGGTGGCTGTCTCCTGAAGGGATGGACTAGTTCACCTGAGAAAAGGGGTGTGGGTTGCCACACTCGATGGGCCTTAATACTATAAAATCCACCCTTGACTGTAGCTTTGAGTGAGATGAGGTGTGTGATATGTTTAGAAAAATGCTGCACACTATTGGTTGCAGTTTGGGGGACTTAGCACTTCAGATTTGGCCTAGATGCCAGTTGACGCCTCTTGTCGGTGAGTTACATTGTATGTCACCACGTGAACTGCTACGTCGTAACGACCATAGCCCATGCGCCCAAAGGCTGTGCCTTTGGGGTAAACACCATTTCGGATCACCTACTGATTTATTACAACAGTTACCTCTTGTAATAAATAAAGGACGGTCTCTTGAGTCACGTAGTACCTGCTGGCAAAAAGGTGCATGTTTCGTTCCTGTCAACGTGCACTACGCATTCTTGGCCTGTCGTTGGTGCGGCCCGGTGCAGCATGTTACAGTTGATGTGACTGCGGTGGTCAGAGTGGGCACAAGGAGCTCGTGGACGCGTGGTTCACGTCGTTATGGATATCGTTTATATTAGCCATATTGTCAGAAAAACAGTTCATTCGTGCGATGTAGATACTGATTGTTTCTAACCAGCATGATATCTCTACCGCATATTTACTCTACCGTTAAAACTAGATGATCGAGCCATTTATAATGTTACATTTTCAAAGCGATGTTTATTTTTTAGCTGGAACGGAATAAAGTAAAAAAAAATTAAATATTTTATGTATTAATTTACATCTTAAATTAGTATCGCCTTGAAATGTAACAATGTAAAAAGGCATGTTCAGCAATTCTTCACAAATCACAATGCCAAAAATTTCAATTGCCCTATAAAACAATTAGTAATAGTGGATGAATCCTTTAAAATAATGATAATCCTTTTCACTTTGGCGAATTCTTAAATGAACTTTCGACAAAGTCGTCGATAAATTTAGGAATCTAACCAAGTATTATAAAAAATGGGATTGTTTATATTTTGAATTTAGCCGCGGGAGCCCTTTGTCTTGTTTCCTTGAGCGTCCAAAGCACGCCAGCAGAAAGTTTAGCTGCGGAATGTGCGGTAGTGTATGACTGTAAGTTATTTTACTTGTGCCATACATTATTGAGTACGTGGATGAATTAAGGTGTATATTGTTAACTAAATACTTGTTAAGGTAATAAATGCTGTTTTTAAAACCACTTAGAAGACCTACATTGTTTTTTTTAATTCCGTGGTAATTATTCAGAGTAGCGGCTTTTCTGTAAATAAAAGAACAAATCACGGAAAGTGCTATATTTCCACTCGACTAATTACACAACACGAATTTACTACGGGCATTAACGTATTTGCAATACAAACCACAAATACGATAGTGGGGTGGGCTATGAAGATCAGGGATATTGTGGGGTAAAATTACAAAAAATACAAAAACACCTCAATTTAACATTTGTCCACCCAATTTCGTAATATGTGCCTACAACTAACTCTTTACCTAACACCACGATGAGTGAATTACTATTATACATTTTTAATCTAATCTAGTATTGTAGGGGGTAATTATCTAGTTTAGGGGCTTTTCTGTAAAAAAAAAAAAACACCGAAAAGTGGTATATTTCGACTCTACTAATAACGTAGAACAGGAATATACTAGGGGCATTAACGTACGACGAATTTCCTAACATGTACCCACCTAACAGAACCTAACGCCACGATGGGTGAATCACTATTTTACGTTTTTAAACTAACCTAGGATTGTACGGCTCTAAACTAACCTAGGATTGTAAGGTTGTACAGTAATATAAGATTATACAATATTAAAAAAATCTCTGATCAACACCCTACAATCACAGACTACATGGGAACCCTATAATCCTACGTTATTTTAAATAACTACAATCCTAGGTTAGTTAAAATCGCTACAATCCTAGGTTAGTTTAAAAATGGGTAATTTTCTAGTTTAGGGGCTTTTCTGAAAATAATAAAAAAAAACTCCAGAAAGTGGTATATTTCGACTCTACGTTAACGACGCTACTATAGTCGTGTTCTGCGTTACCTACGAATAATCCAAGGTTAGTATAGAAAGAATGTGAAATTGTGCTGTATAAACGTCCGGAAAAAGCCTTGTTTGACTTACGTAATATAACTACATTTGCACGTTAAGCTACCGGATAGGATTTGTGGGTTTCACACTAAACTACGAATTTAGGATTTTAGGGATTTAAAGGAACGTAAAACCCACACAAATAATATAAATGCACTCACCAATGTAGGCGGGTTGTACATACTCTTGTCAATGGCCCATTCAACGTCAGATCACTAGATGAAATCACAGTTTTCACGAAGCACCACATACGCGAATATAACGCACTGAAACACTCATTTACAGCCGAATATATATACAGAAGCACTCGTTAATAGGCTAATATAACGCAGAAACGTAGTCTTGCTTGCTTTTTTTCCGTCTTAAATCACGAACGAAGCACCATCGAACTGACCACGACCGCTGCCTGCATGCATACTAACGTATGACCCGTGATGTCTTATGCGCCCGGCAGATTGCGTGAATATGCTATGCGTAGCCATTATTAATGGCGGCAGACGTTAACAGGCGTAAACATCAACTTTCGCGATTTCTTTAAATATGTTCTACTTATTTTAACATTACGCCGTCTTGAATATCAACAAGGTAAGCTATGCTGAACCCATTTAAACAACTTTTGTTGGCATAAAACGTTTCGTTCAAAACGTAAACAAACTGTCAGAAACAGTCACCTCACAAACTTGTTCAATTTTTTAAAATATGTTGTACTTATTTTAAAGCCATGCCCCCAATATATTCGTGTTCTACGTTATTAGTAGAGTCGAAATATACCACTTTCTGGAGTTTTTTTTATTATTTTCAGAAAAGCCCCTAAACTAGATATTTACCTAATTTAGGATATTAGGGCTTTAATCTAACCTACGATTTTATTCTAATCTATGATTTTTGGGTTTTAAAGTAACAGTAAAACATACCGGACCTATGAATTAACTCACCTAGGTATGCGGCGGGTACAATTCCACTGCCCTTGGCCAATTCAACTACTGATGTTACGTACTATAAACCCAATGGTAATTATTAAGTTTAGGGGTTTTTCTAAAAAAAAACAAAAAAAAATTCAAAATTATGATATATTTCTACTCTACTAATCATGTAGAACACGAATATACTAGGGGTGTAGCTTTAAAATAAGTACAACGTATTTAAAAAAATTGAACAAAATTGCAAAATGAGCAGCATAGCCAGTTTGTTTACGTTTCTGAACGAAAAGTCCTAGACCAACAAAAGTTGCATTAAACGGTTCTGCACATCTTACCTTGTTCATATTCAAGAGGCCGTAATGTTAAAATAAGTAGAACATATTTAAAAAACTTGCTAAATATGTTTGTTTACGTCTATTAACGTCAGAGGAATTATACCAGCCCCCCTACCTAGGTGAGTCAATTTACATTCTTTTGGTGTGTTTTACGGTTCCTTTAAACCCCTACAATCCTACATTCGTAGTTTAGTTAAAACCCAAACATCCTAGGTTAGTGTAAAATCCAAAAATCCTAGGTTAGTGTAAAACCCAACAATCCTAGGCTAGTTTAAAAATGTAAAATAGTGATTCACCCATCATGGGGTTAGGTTAGGTTAGGTGAACACATATTACGAAATTAATCGGATGTTAATGCCCGCAGTATATTCGTGTTCTACGTGATTAGTAGAGTGGAAATATATCATAATTTTGAATTTTTTTTGTGTTTTTCAGAAAAGCCCCTAAACTTAATAATCACCATTAAAGGAACTGATGCTTGGTAAATTGCATGTGCTTGCTATTGTGTTTGTAATATAGGGCTACTGTTCACGGCTAAGTTTACTTTGCTGCTTGTGGCTGCTTGTGTCATGATGTGTATAAATATATTATTCTATACAGTTCATCTTAACCTACATCACTTGTACAATAACAATGTAATTCAAAGCAAACTATTGTTTATATGATGCGTTTCACTTTTAAGCAGTAGTGAAATTCACTAGTTTTTCAGCCATTTTCACTTACACATGAACTCGGTGTGTATCCACTTTCTGATTGACCATGCAAGGCACAAGAGGGTCGTGCACAGGAATGATAAAATACTGTCCAACTTTCTGTGTACCTCCTCTGTGCTATTTTCCTGTGCGTGTACTCTCTCTCTCTCTCTCTCTCTCTCTCCCCTTCTCTCTCTCTCTCCCCTTCTCTGTCTCCCCTTCTCTCTCTCTCCCCTTCTCTGTCTCCCCTTCTCTCTCTCTCTCCCCTTCTCTCTATCTCTCCCCTTCTCTCTCTCTCTCTCTCTCTCTCTCTCTCTCTCTCATGATAACGCATGTATTCTACTTTCTGTACCTGTGCAATGGTATGTTCTGTACTAAATCTATTGTAGCACAGCCTCAATGGAAATTGGGTATAAAAACTAAGGAAAGGAGCTTTCAGTTAGTGTACCAGAAAACTAATAGCAACTTCCAATTGCTGCACTCTGTGTGCACTGGTTGAGTGTCGCATCTTCTAGTTGCAGGAACTCGCACTGATTGCAGTCATTTTTGCATGTCCCAATCGTCGACTGCACTGGAAAAGTGCTCACTGAGTGCAATTTATGCAGTTCTGTCGCCAGAGCCAGTGCAGCAGTTTGACTCCAAATATGGCAGACAAACAAGGCTTTAGGCAGTAATGTGACGATTCAAATTGCACTTTTATAGTTTTCAGGGCGCACTGAGTGCATACAATTGAAAAATGCCATAGAGTTCCATAACTCTACAAAAAAGAGTTGTCATGAACCCAAAATATTGTATCAAATTTGCTCACCTTTGTTATGTACTACCTTGTACCTTGGGCTGGCTGAGCTCATAACCCGGAAGTAAGCATAACTGCTGTGTTCGTGTCATCTGCACGAGAGACAATTACGAGCACAGGGAGAAGGGAGGTGTTTTTCTTATCTGGAAGCCTGAGCTAGGCGGTCTTCCCCTGTCTCAACTCTTGGTGGCCCGCTGTGGCCAGGTCCCCACAGCAGCTTCCTCCGTTAGTCTCTCTTGGATGACCATCATGCCTTGCACAGCGTACCTACTTGAATTTTACTTCTGTGGCATATTTTCCCAGCATGAACGGTGCTCAAAGATATATGACATGTAGCCTGTATTTTAGGATGGTACATTTGATTTCTACCAAATGTAGCTATTCAGGACTGAAGTAGAGTTAGTTTCTTATCTATATCTTCATTTGTATTATTTCATAAAAATTTTCCATGCGGTACAAGGTTTATGAAATACAGCAGGGTACCGTGCCGGACGATGCTGCTGGTCGGTGGGTTTTCCCGGGGATCTCCCGTTTCCCCCGCCCTTGCATGCGGCACTGCTCCACACACACCTTGCTTCACCCTCATTGGCTTTCAAGACCTCGATGTTAAGAACCATATTACAAATTACACTACTGGTATTCTGGGGCACCCAGATACCTTACTACTGGATTGATTTTTGTGGAGTTGCCCGGAATTACATTCTACATATATATTTGTTAGTTTTAAACATTTTTGTAAGCACAATTCATAGATCTATGTTGTAGCACATATTTGTTCTCTACTCTCTAGGATTGTTACTAATTTATTTTGTACTTTAGGGCCAAAAATATCTGTAAGGTATACAAATTATATAAATTTTTTATATATTCTAAATTCACTTCTAACATGTTGTGTACCCATATTCAGAATGAAATAGTAAATTGTAAAACAGTTTTCAATTGCTTATTATGGCCTAAATCTAAATTATTTTTAATCCATTAAAAATCTGACATCACCCTACCATATAAATTGTTTGCATCAAAATAAAGAAGGGGTTTTGGTAGTGTAGTGGTTAGCCTACTCGCCTCCCACCCGGAGAATCGAGTTTGATTTGCAGCGGAATAGCTCCACGGATTTTTGCAAGTGGGAATCGTGCTGGGCAATGCTGTTGGTCAGTGGGTTTTCTAGGGGATCTCTCGTTTCCCCTGGCGCTGCTCCACCTCGCTTCACCCTCATCGGCTCAATGTTAAGAGCCGCCGAAATCACTTCACTCACTCACTCAATATACAGAAAGTAATGTAATAATTTTTTTGTATTATTTTTTTTAATAATTTTTTTTAAACATTAGGGGTACTGTTAATGTGTTTTCTATAAAAAATATATAATTTAATGAATTTAATTATATTTGCATTTTGGAAACAATTACTTGCCTTGTTCCTATTTGTTAAATAGTGTCAATGGAATTGCTACCAGTACTGCAAATAAACATTTGACAACAGTACCGGTGACATAGCTTCATAAGACGCGCGCACACCTGATGTCCCTTGGTCAAAAAATATTTAAAAATGAATAAATTAAAATTTTTTTTATTCAAAAGGCTTGCATGAATTTGTCATGTCACGTACGTACAGCGTAGATCTCCAGTAGTCCTGTTTTTCCACCTCCTAATCTTCGTGCCTCTCTAGGTTGTGATATCTAGTTACGTGTCCAAGCAGGCATTTTAGGGAGTACAGCATTTGCTCGGTATGTTGCGGGGTGCAGAGTAGGGGACTGCCTGCGCAAACTATAGACTTTATTCAAATGTGCAGGATGCATACATACATGAAGATATAAAGATGAAAATATCATCTTTCCTTCCATGACAATGCCAGAAAGGTATATGGTGGCATCTTAGTGGTTATTTGTTCTCTAAGGTGAGCATTTTGGTTTTCCTGATTTCGTAATGTCTTAATAGTGTATAGTAAAGTATAGGTTTAAACAATCTGGTAATGTTGTACTAAAAAGGAGCTGTCTCCACACTTTTATAAGCGCTAACACATTTATTTTAGAATGATTAAACAGTGTGCTTTTCAACCTTTAAAGCTCCCCTTATTTGGGGAGGAAACCTCAGACCCCNTTATTTTAGAATGATTAAACAGTGTGCTTTTCAACCTTTAAAGCTCCCCTTATTTGGGGAGGAAACCTCAGACCCCCTGTTTTACTAATTTGGCCAAGAACCTGTGCCATTGGGAGTTCCCAAATGCAAATTGTGCACTACGCCGCTGTNCC
The DNA here is from genome assembly GCA_002778355.1 of Clitarchus hookeri. NCBI lineage: Eukaryota > Metazoa > Arthropoda > Insecta > Phasmatodea > Phasmatidae > Clitarchus > Clitarchus hookeri. The sequence goes on from NQII01001427.1 coordinate 364,943, forward strand.
CCTGTTTTACTAATTTGGCCAAGAACCTGTGCCATTGGGAGTTCCCAAATGCAAATTGTGCACTACGCCGCTGTTCAGTATTTTGTTTATTTTTGTTACAATCATGTTTGTGAAGAGATGAGTATTTGAATGGCATGTTTTTATTTTATACTTTTGACTAATTAAAAGATGCGGGTGCCATAAACTGTTCCTCTGCGATGGTTGATCTGCTTTCATTATTCCGCAGTAGCCTATATAAGTAAAATTATTTTGTAAGAAATTCACCTTACTTTACTACATGGCACTTTACATTCCAGGTCTTATGTGAAAGCCAACAGTGTGCATTTTTCAAAGACAATTTTGGTAATTAAGGTTTGTTGCACTGAACATACTTATGTGTTCTGAAGTTACTTAAATGGTTGTATGTTTCAGACCAAGACAACATGAACATTACTTTTCAGAAAAGAAAGGACCCTGATATGAGTTTTTCTGAAATTAATCGCTCATTGAAACTTTTAAATGAGTCGTACAAATCACCACAGTCGAACATTGGGTCACCACGTATGCAGAGAATGGATGGCACCCCAGGTACGGCACAAATAGAAGTTAACACATTTCATGCCACATTAGCAGTTACATATAAAAATAGACTGTCGCTTTGACGCGTATGTTAGCAGTGTATTAGTTGTGATTAACCAGTTCCTCAATTTTTTAGCACTTTCCCCATCAATTCCCCCCCCCCTTTTTTTTTTTCTTTCTTTTTTTTATTGCCATCAGTAGTCCAAGCCACAAGTGTTGGATGGATGTTGTAACGATTGTTACCATGTTTGTTGCTATACATGTTTATAGAATTAGGTTTCTCTTAATGGACAGAGTAGCTGTGCTTTCTTTATTTGGTAAAGAAATCTATTATTTGTCAGCACAGTAAAACCATAGTTCCCTATTAAGAAGTTTTCCTGCTTAATAACTTTACATAATTTTGAATCTTGTCTGTAAACACTGAAGTAATTTGGGCCTTAAAATAAGTTTGCCTGGTTAATAAGCATTAATGTTTCTGTCCTCCCATAACCTTCTTAACAGATTTTTACTGTAGTTTTGACTTTCAATGAGATCACGAACTGCAAACAAGACGTGAAGAAACTGAATATAAATTTTCAAACAACCTTAATTTATATTAGTTAAAACTACTGTACCGTACCTTTATTTCAGTAATTAATTTTTAAAATTTTAATATGAATTATTTGTTGACTAAAAGAATTTTGCAGAATNCCGTACCTTTATTTCAGTAATTAATTTTTAAAATTTTAATATGAATTATTTGTTGACTAAAAGAATTTTGCAGAATGTATTTTTATGTTATGAACTCTTTATTACATTGATGTAAATCTTTGGTTATCAGTACACTTACATGTGTAGGCAGTTGTCATGCACTGCTTTACAAGAGATATGTATAAAGCANAAATCTTTGGTTATCAGTACACTTACATGTGTAGGCAGTTGTCATGCACTGCTTTACAAGAGATATGTATAAAGCATCTGTGGAAGCGTATGAAAGTAACATTCGTGAAATTGCTGTGTTAAAAGATTCGTTTGCTTTCTTTATCAATATGACATGCTGATTGATTTGTGTATTTTTTAGTCTAGTTGCATTCTGCCGTGATTATTACTAATTGTTCACACACATACACACACTCTCTCTCTCTCTCTCTCTCTCTCTCTCTCTCNAAATACTATAATGTAATGCTATCAATGAGAAAGATTCTTACAAAGGTGCCTATGTTCAGTTCATGTTTTTAAACAAACATAACTCAAAATAAACACTTCCGTCCCATGACATCACAACTTACATTGCCACCGACGTTTTCGATAGTTGGCAAACTCCTTCTGACTTACATTAAGTCGTTAAAAACAAAAATTTTGTCTTCCGAGTCAGTTGTGACAGTACTTGTGGATCAAGAGTATGTCTTGGGAGCAATTCCTTTTGTCGTGTTTTTGTAGGCTTTCGAAGTGTTTTGTAATTTTTACAGGTGGTCTTCTACGGCGTTCCCGAATCACGTTGGATGTAACGCCAAAGAGTAGGTTTGATACATCTCTTACGCTGCAGCCAAATGAGTTGGATCTGTTGCGGCGAAAAAACCTTTCTTTAGGTGGCACCTCGGACATGACTTTCAGTCGTGCTCTTCCTTGGAAGACTGGTGAGTTAGTTTTAAGTTCTGGTGATTCTTGTGATGGTAGTAACTAGCCTACTAAGACCTGTGTGGACAAATGTATTGTAATAATTGTCTAAGGTGTGGTGTGTGATATTGGTGTGTTAAAATCAAACCCAAGAGAAAGTGTTACACAAATACCCCATAATTATAACTTGTTATCCATGGATTTCTAGCGGAGAACAGAAGTACCGTGTGTTACGTAGGATTAGGGTAGTTAATACATAATTTCAGTGAGACGAACTAGCTGGTTCAAAACAGTGGTAAACCATAAAAGATAAATAAGTTCAGGGTATTGAGCACCTTTGTGACATGCTATAGCAAGACCCTTAATGATCACATGCAGGTTTTTTTTTTAAGCACATCTTTCTTCCTTACCTGTAAATAATCATTCAAATTGAAAATTTAGACTATGGAAATGAAATTTTATACATATGCCACTATTATAACAAAAAATAAAAGAATGACTATTTTAAATTATCAATTTACTCGTGCTAGGACAGATGACCGTTGACATTATAATATGATTCACATAGGCAGGAGGTGCAGCCCTGGCGCTAGTTACTCCAAACTAAAAATGCAGAAGTTCTGCGAGCTTGGCCTAAAATTGGTCAAGTTCTGGTGCCTCGGCAAACAAACAAAAAAAATTATAATATAGTCTTATCTCACGAATGAGTGCACTTTTGACAGTTCTGATGACAGTGCGGTTTGTAGCTGCTTCCGTGGATACAACAGCGTCTCCCCCACGACAGATGTTTACACAGGATGTCCACCCAGAAGGAAACAGGGAAAATTCAGGGAATTTTGTGTGACTGGGAAAAGTCAGGGAAATGTCAGGGAATTGGAAAATGTAAATAATTGCTACTAGGCATAAATTATTATTTGTGTGAATACAGAATAATGTAATTATGAGCATATGTTTTTTTAAGATTATAATTTTTTAAGTTTGTGAACTGGCAATAATACATTTTNGCGGTTTGTAGCTGCTTCCGTGGATACAACAGCGTCTCCCCCACGACAGATGTTTACACAGGATGTCCACCCAGAGGGAAACAGGGAAAATTCAGGGAATTTTGTGTGACTGGGAAAAGTCAGGGAAATGTCAGGGAATTGGAAAATGTAAATAATTGCTACTAGGCATAAATTATTATTTGTGTGAATACAGAATAATGTAATTATGAGCATATGTTTTTTTAAGATTATAATTTTTTAAGTTTGTGAACTGGCAATAATACATTTTCGCCAAGTGATATAGGACCTGTATGTACAAAATAAAGTATTTGTGTGTTTGTAATGGGCACTCATGTAAAGTCAATAGTGTGTATCGCAAGAAATATCGATGGGCTTAATCAAATGTTGGCCCTACTCGCTTGGTCTCTGTTGTAGTGTAATTTAATGCAACTTCTCTTATGGCTTCTTGTTCTGTCAACGATGAAAAAATATGGTATTGGGTTTCAGTATTCCTGAAAATATGCAAGGGAAAATGGCGATATACTGCCTGGTAAACAGGGAATTATCAGGGAATACCAAAATGGAACTTCAGTGGACACCCTGTTACATGAACACACTCAGCTGACTGTCAACTTGCCCAGTATGCCAACAAGAAAACATTTTGGCATGGATATAACTGTACACAAGACTACTATCTGAATTATCAAAAAAAAAGTACACTCCTTTGTGTGACAGATTACACAGAAGTTTTTGTGCTGTTTCAATTCCTAGCGCCAAATTTACTATTTTGTAGGTTAAGAATACTGAATTTAAGTTAAGGATATAAGATACAGTACTGTCTTAAGACATTACGGTAACCATAAGTAGACCACCATATAGAATTACTGTACGTTTCTGACTGCANATACAGTACTGTCTTAAGACATTACGGTAACCATAAGTAGACCACCATATAGAATTACTGTACGTTTCTGACTGCAAGTGCGAATTAAAGATCATGTGAAGAATGTGGTGTAAATCTGACTCTACGGTCACAAATACTGTTTGGCATTGTAGAGCAACATTTGCTATAGAACAATTTTTTTTAAAAATGACGTGGCATACACGATAAGGCAATTTTTGCAGCCTAAAAGTTATTTTCCATTTTGGAACTTATTCTGCATCTCTCTTATAAAGTACATAGATACTCAACTTGGGTTTATGATTTTAGATTCCGTCCTTGTATTCTGTTTCTCTCATAGTAAGAATTGGTCTCTTTGCTAAGTCTGTAAAAGTTAAGTTTCAGGTTTTTTTTTAAGATTGTCTTATAATAATTAAAGTAATTAGTGGCTGGCTGTATATGTGAGAGCTGATATTGAAGAATTAATGCCCTTAATTTACATGTGCAAGGTTCTGGGCTAAAATTCTGAATAAACAATAAACATATATGTTTGTATGATGGTTTTTAGATAATAGTTTAGTTTGGGAGACTTTTCTCCATCCTAGTTAATTTTTAATATAAAAAAGCCAAATAATGAAAAGATCTAACAAGACTACCAGACTGTTTCCTTATATGACAAAAGTGATTACTACATATCATATACAGTAGTTGATGGCAACCCACATTTGTTATTGTGACCTTCTGTAATGTAAAAAATGATAAAGTAACCTATGTGTTCCTACAAAATAATGTTTTTTATTACTTAGATGCTGGGAAAAGGAGGAGGTAGTATAGTAACAAATGTGTTCCTACAAAATAGTGTTTTTTTTTTAATTTCTTAGATGCTGTGGGAAAGAGGGAGTGTCCATATCATTCTTAAGGTTGGAAACCAGTGCTGTAGACTAAGATTTCATTCATTAGTTAGTAGCGTAAAGGGAAAGAAGGATTCAGGGGATTGAAAAGATGCCATAATTCTTTAGATTGACATACTGAATGCCTAGGAAACAATAAGTAGCAGCTTGGATCATCTTGCTATTCAGTAAAGTCCTTCGATAAGTAACTTAATCATTACTGTATGATAAGTTTTTGTTTCTTTCAGTGTGACTTTGAAGACCTGTAGAGAATATGATTCATTCAATTAAGTTCACAAAATTGATTAAATACATACTCCGTAATGAAGGAAATTTACTTACTGTAATATCTGAATAAACTGGAGTATACTGTATCGTAGTTTTGTTGTTAGGTACAATTTGTTTGGAGTATAACTGTGCATCAGTATAATGTGTTCATTAGAAATCTCCCCCCCCCCCCNCCCCCCAACCTCTTATCAAACACTTACAAATCACAATGCAATTAACGGCTTTACACTTCTATTTACAGTGATGTGTTTCAATAATTGATAGACGTGTTGACATAGATATTAGTGGACTTTTCCAGTTTAAAGTTCCTGACCACTCCAGCAGGTAAGAATCTGTAGTTCTTGGTATGAACACCACGTAGCGCTAGTCCATTTTGTGGTGGCTGTGTGGGGAAGTCAGCAGCGTTGCCACTGCGACAATACCCTCTCCCTCACTCATATTCAATCTCTGATGCTCTGAGACCATACTCCACGACAGTAGAACGTGTTCTGAATGTCTGCTATACCCACGAAACTGGGGCAGACACCTGAGTAATTACCTCAAGCTGTATATGTCTGTTTACGAAAAGATTGTGTGGTCTGTAAAATGTATGTACAAAATGAAACTTAATGTAACATTGCAAATTACTCACACGGTCCTAATAAAACAATACACACAACTTTATAAAATATGTGATACCTGTGGAGTTAGGTAATGTATATACACTTGACGTGTGACGGGTACAGGGGATAGGCATTGAAACTTCAGGGGAGTCCCCCTCGGGGATGTACCGAAGTTGAGAGAAACAGGGTAAGTCCCTAGAAATAGCTGATATAAGCCCTCGACGAAGGAATCAAGGGAACCCCCGCCGAGAATTAGTGCCGACACAGCTCCCAGGAATCCCCGAAAACGTCCTACCACACCCTCCCTCCAACCCTGTTGGAGCGCGCCAGCCGCTGACGAGACACGGAACCCTACACAAAAAACGTGCGAGGTGCACAGGGGATTTCCCGATTTCTCTCTGGAGAAATTGCTGACACCTAACTTGAATATAGTGGGAGATGGGTTAAATTCAGGCGTAGCCAAGGAAGGGGAGGAGTTGTTCACAATCAGTTGTTCGGGTCAGTTCAGAGGCGTCGAGAGGCGCCGGACCAGCATCAGTCAGTCAGGCAGACATATCGCACGCAGAGAGTCGGCAGTCAGGTGAGGCAGTCCAGGCCGGAGTTCGGACCCGGCCCAGGCAGTAATGTCAATCAGTTGTGATCGGTTGTTCACGAGCAGTTGTTCAGCCGAGACGGGAAGCAGTTGTTCGGCAGCCGCGATGCGAGACAGAGAAGGCAGTTAGGGTGAGAGGCAGTCGTATCGCTAGGCCGAAGTTCGGATACCAGCCGAGTCAATTATCGCCAGCCGAGACGGGAGTTGTTCGGCGGTACAGCCGCGAGACGAGTTAGGTGTTCCGCCAAAACCAAGGCGAATCAGACATGGGAGTAATCAGTCGTGTGACTAGAACAGTGCCGAGAATATGAGTAAATTCCCGGAAACGAGTGGCAGCCCCATAGCGAGAGGCGTCAGTCAGTCAGTAAGTCAATAGTGATGTCACCGGGGAGAGAACCCAGGAACAGTCGAAACTTCATGTGTAAATTCCTGAGACAAACCGAGTAGAAATGCCAAGAACTTATGAGTTCATTTCCGAAAACGTAGTGGCGATTTCCGCGGTGGGGAAGTCAGAAACGCGAGCCGGACACAGGACGAGGAGACGCGCTCTCCAACAAGGAACGCCAGCCGGGGTCGCAGAGAAAGTACAAGTCCCGGGAAACCAATCCCGGACTTCTGAGAGAGTCATTCAAAGCCGCAGGAAGAAGCCAACTTAGTACAGCACGCCAACAAGAGCCAGTCCGAGGGCCTGAACCAGGGCCACCCAACTCACCATACCTCAGCTGCCAACGAAGACAACTCACCAAAAGCCGCAGTCACAGATAACGTCTCCCTTCAACAACCTTCCCAGACGCATAGTATTCAGCCCACCAGCCCTTCAGGCCTACGACTTGCAGGGGGGGCTCAGTCTCGCCAGTGTTTGTAAATACCTATGTTAGCTTCAGACAAATAAATTATTGGTGTGTTAAATAACGGAGAATACGAGTATTTGTTTACCCCTAACGCAACAACCACAGGTGCCCTTAGTCTCCACCAAAATAATTTAACTAAATAAACTACTAGCCACCATCCTGTATAACTCAGGTGGCCTAGTAGCGACAAGTTACACTGTAACACAGATGTTCTGTAGGTTGTGTGTGCAGCTCAGTGGTTTGGTGCGCGGGTCTGCGCCACATAATGTTAGGCTTTATAAAGTTCAAATCTCCGTCTTGTAGCAAAATTTTTATGTGATACATTATTACTGTTTATAACTTGTGTTATTTTTAAAAAACGTTTATTTCCAGAATCACTTTGTCTAAAAGCAATGATATGTGAATAACAGCACAGTGCAATCGACTAGCTGTAGTTGTTTGCGAATCAAATTGATTGGTTTTTAAAGTAGATAATTTGAGCTGTGTAGCATGAGTAATGTTAACAGACACACATAAAAGCCTTAGGTTTAATTTTATGGTAGCTTGGCCTTCTTTTGGCCTTCTAAACGTAAAAGCTTGTTAAATTACGGAAAGCACAAGATTGATTATAATGCTCATTAGATACATATGTAAATACAAATACAGGGCCGAAGNGACAAGTTACACTGTAACACAGATGTTCTGTAGGTTGTGTGTGCAGCTCAGTGGTTTGGTGCGCGGGTCTGCGCCTCATAATGTTAGGCTTTATAAAGTTCAAATCTCCGTCGTGTAGCAAAATTTTTATGTGATACATTATTACTGTTTATAACTTGTGTTATTTTTAAAAAACGTTTATTTCCAGAATCACGTTGTCTAAAAGCAATGATATGTGAATAACAGCACAGTGCAATAGACTAGCTGTAGTTGTTTGCGAATCAAATTGATTGGTTTTTAAAGTAAATAATTTGAGCTGTGTAGCATGAGTAATGCTAACAGACACACATAAAAGCCTTAAGTTTAATTTTATGGTAGCTTGGCCTTCTTTTTACCTTCTAAACGTAAAAGCATGTTAAATTACGGAAAGCACAAGATTGATTATAATGCTCATTAGATACATATGTAAATACAAATACAGGGCCGAAGNTCCTTCTCCCGTAAATTCCTGCCTATGTCCCTGTTTAAATAATTTGATCCTGTTTTAATGAGTGGCGTAAATGTTCGTCGTACCTATATGTGAATACAGCACCTTGTTTTCCATACATAAGCAGTGCCATTACTCCTATCATGTTCCATACATTAATAGTACTGGTACTTATAAACCTAATTAAATGTAGTCTTCAGGGGACAGTAACAATCTTCGTACTTCATACTTTTGGATGCATCACAAAGCATGTACAGATAACATTTGGTGGCATTTGTACCCCTGCCCCCCTGCAAGTGGTTTTGCCTGCCATTTACAATTTTCTGTTAGCGCTTTAGGTAATATGTGGGTATGAACTGGTGCATTTTTTTTCTCTTCTACTATAGAAACTTGTATGCCTTCTGTTGGAACCATGGGTATAACAGAAGGGTAGCAGAAATTGGGTATCGTGTAGTGCCGGCTTAAACGAATCACGCCTCTAGCAGAATTTAGGCACCGNCAGAAGGGTAGCAGAAATTGGGTATCGTGTAGTGCCGGCTTAAACGAATCACGCCTCTAGCAGAATTTAGGCACCAGAAACGTCATGAAACCCTTTCTAAATATCAGAAGACATACTGTTTTGAAAATATGATACAGTACATACTGCTAGTATCTTACTAACATATTAAAATTAACACTGTTAAGTGGTAGGGGAATGCTAGTAAAGAAGATAAAATACCCACAATGAACAAATCAAAACTAAATTTGCTGTATGAATTAACACTCCTCGTTAAGATCTTATATGTTACAAAATATATTCCGTTCGTAGGGTATAATCGTGCGAACAAAATGAGTGGTCGTTAACGAAAAAAGTATTTATTCATTCAACAAAACATGGGGCACAGAGGACATAACTACTTTTAGGAAAAGTAAATTATAATTTTGTAAATATGCCACAGAGTTAACATACAAGGATGGCCTGCTGTCACAAATAATTCAAATTTTTACATATTGTTCGTAAATTGTTGTCATTATCCATTTGTAGGCTAGGAGACGACAAACATCCTACAATACATTAAATAATTTTGACACAGTGAAGATATTTACAAATAATTTCTGTTATTCTTATTAACAACTGTACACTAGGAACAGAGAAACTATTTGATTCAATTGTCTTTAAACTCACCTGCGCACTTTAATTTAGCGTAAGCTGCAATGTCTGAAGTAAAGCTGGGTTTACAATAGAAAATTTAAGTGTTAAATTATGCGTTAAGACGTGTGCAGAAGAAATGAGTTTGTGTTATGGTCCGTACCATATAAGAAGGCCACTTTTTGACAACTTGGCGAAAGTAGCACCACTGTTTACATCTGACTACGTATCCTTCCGTCATCAGCTGATCTGCCACATAACTGGTCTGGCGAGTAAGCGCGTCTAGGAGGTGCTGCCTCGTGCGCAATTGATGAACTGCTAGGGTGTGCGGCAGGCTGCGAAAGAGTTCTCAAAACGAAGTTTGTACGGTCGTTCGTAAACGTAATGTATCTGGAAGGGCAGGAACGAGTAGAGGGGAGCAGCGGGAAGACGTGAGTGCAACACACATTACAGGTATGGCGTGCTAGTGCGGCGAGTGTGCGGTGTCCCACTTCTCCGGAAACAAGGTGCGTGTTTTCGGAGAACAATATGGCGTATGCTTCGCAAATGAGCCAATAGGTAGCGCGCACAACAGTATTTTCGACGATAGCGTCTGTGTAAAGTAGACTGCTGTTCTATTACTGGCTTGGAACAACACAAATTTGAAATATATGTCATCTAATTATTAGAAAAAATAATTCAACAATATTATGCAATATTTCTGTATGCTTTTGGAATTAATATCGAGCACGTAAAGAAAAGGGCTTGGAGAGGGTGATAGGACATTAAAAAGGTTTTGAAATTGCTTTTAATTTGGATACAGATCGTTTTAACGTGACTTTCATTTTGAACACCTATACATTTCTACTTTAGCACGAAGTTTAGTTTCTGACACTATAAACCGCTGTCTTATGACCATGTAAAATAAAATGTATTAATTAATCTCGGAAATCTTTCTCATAGCGTATTTTCTACTTGTCTAACGTGCATCGGCACTGCTCTCAGAATAGCCAACGTAATATTAACTTTTGTTCGTTCGTGCATCAGCTGATACAGGATTTGTAAACGGCACTTTGTTTGTTTTATATACGTTGTAACGTTGACCGCTACATTTACACAGGCTATAAGTTATCACTCGACTAGCTTAGAGGTAGTACACGAGACTCTGTACAATGGACGCCAATTAATAATGAAATAAAGTCAATTTCCAGCGTATTTGTTATATACTTTTATTTAACTGTTAAGTGACACATTTCACTTCCGAAGTTCTGAATATGCAGAGTACGAAACGTGCACAGATAATTAGACATCAGAACAGAGCCACAGTTGTTTACGAATTATTACTTTTCTTACAAACTGGCCCGAAGAAATAAGAAATGCGGCGACCTCCCACACCGGCCTAGAACTAATCTCGTAAGTTCTAGTTTGTCTATGTGGGGGTTAGCGTCATGCTCGAAACGGCCTAGGCGAGCAGACAACTTCAAACGAGCGATTTGCGACAACTGACTTCCAAGTGCTCTCGCCGCCGACCGACCTCCAACAGACTTCCTCGCCGACTGACTTTCAACTGACCTGCACTGCTCGAAGGGCGACAGGCACACGTGTATTTGTGCTGCCTATCACCCCCTCTCATAAGATAAGGGCCTGGCCACGCATGCTCTCCACGCGTTATCGAAACTGCGCACGCTCTCCACACGTTATCGAAACTGCGTTGTAGGAACTAAAACTGTGCCATCAACATACAGATAAACAAACTTCTCGTACAAAATTTGTCGACGCAGTCTGAAAAATATTACGAAGCTAGGAAAAACAAACGAAAATGAAACACGTGTCCCGGTCCCGAAAATTAAGAATACTGCGTCATTACAACGTCAAGTTGCCACTCGCTGACTGTCAGAATGTGGCCTTCTTATATGAAATGAACTATACGACCTCATGTATTGGTTTCCAATGGAACTTAGCCGGTCGTGTGCATTGTTGGGATTTCCTTAGGCGTTAAAAGAATTAGTTATATTTTATGTCTTAAGTGAAACTTTTTGAGGCAACGACCACTCAGAATACAGCAGATGGTGTTGTTGGTGGGAAACGATTATTTACAGTAATGTAAGTATAAACAATATTAAATGTTGTGTGTGTGCACATGTTAATGATTATATCTGTTCACATAAATAAGTTTCTCTGATAGAAAATGTCTGCTTTGAAGTATGATCTGCTTANATGTTAATGATTATATCTGTTCACATAAATAAGTTTCTCTGATAGAAAATGTCTGCTTTGAAGTATGATCTGCTTAAATATGATTGTGATATACAAAATTAGGTTAGGAACAAAGGTAAACATAACAGGCTTGCCACCTGTTTCCATTGGCTAGAATTAAGAATTAAAGCAATATTGGAAACTGCAAATACAGAAGACATGTTTCCGTATGATAGATAAGCGCAGACTGCATAATACTTGATGCATAATTGTTTTTATTGTAAACTTAGCTTAACTATGAGCGATTGGCACAGAGTCATTGCTTTCAACCGATTTTTAACGCAGAAATAGTTATATTTTGTAATGTAGTCTGAAGTAGAATATTGCAACTCTCGTTATGTCTAGTTTTCGTGCGTTTGTTAGTGTTATCATTACTGATAATAACTGCAGTGTCAACATTTTTCGCACTGTTATAAGTTCGAGGTTTCAGTGTAGAATATAAAATGGTGTGCTGTGTTACACTCGTGTAACTGTAAACACACATAGGTGCCACCTTCTCAGACAATAACCACTAATGCACATCATTATTGTAAACGAGGATCTTACACAGACGACAATTGTATTGTAGCTTTAAAAGAAACATCTGATAGAGTTTAGTCTTATACGTAATCATCAGTGGCCTTTACTCGCAGTACGCATAAGGTTTTCTGCTTAATGAGATGCACACATACACAGTGTTCGTATTTGTCTAAGTACGTAAATGTTGTGCATGTCTCGGGAAATGACATATGCACGTACACGGGGAAACGAATGTGTGTACGCCTCACGCCCTTACAGCCCTTAGGCTACTATTTTGAACAACGATTTATATGTAGTTCATAATTGTTATTCCTAATATTTCTTTTTCTAAAGAGTGGTATAGAGGCATTCACTTTTGGAAAAAACCACTGAGAAAAGATCTTAACAATGTATACTCTTTAATCTTAAATGATTTAGAAGAACCAAGATAAACATAACCAGTTTTTCTCGTGATTTATAGTTAATATGCAGGGCAGTGAGAACACTGCCAATTTTTTACAAGCCAAGGCATGGATGAGTGTAAAAGTTATATCAAAATTCGAAAATGAATTTTTATTCATACCATTATTAGTGTTAAAATAAAATTTACCTCTAGTTTTTTTCAGTTTTAATAATACATTATAGGCAACTGTGTACTGTGTGAAATACTTATTCATTCCTTTGGTGAAAAAATGTCTGATTAATTAATGGCAACACTTACATTGTCATGCGCTTTTCAGCTACAACTCGTAACGGGTTGAAAATTTTAAATCTATGCACGTATGTTCCAGCACAGATTCAGTATTTGTTTTCTGTCAAAATACTTGTTCAGAATCTTATCAGCTGGCTAGTTGCTGTAACGGATGCAAATAAGTATGCCTGTCTGAATGTATCAAGTATCGAGCTGAGTAGAGTATGCTTATATACATAATACATACGTGCATTCCTAGGTTTGGATACAGCCTTAATTACACTTGACTTGACAAATTTAACCTACTGAATATTTGTACTAACAGTCACCTTTGTAGTAGATCACAACCCCAAACTGTAAACACCGAGTCACATTGTAGACCTTCGTGCGTTTAACATATATTTCTCGACTAGTGAACAATCGTTTCCTGTCAATTTCCTTTCACAAGAACGCAATGAAAACTCTACTATGATGTATGACATCATTCATGATTAATATAAAATTTGTAATTGTAAGTGCTAACAGTACTTGTATTTTATCATGAACACCTAAACTGTAGTAAAATAATAAATTAGAATGAAAGACAATGACTGTTATATATTTATGATAATTCATTTTCGCAGAGGTAAATAAAACCAAATAGTTGTTGATATTGCTGCAACTTTCAGCAAATGCAGAAATCTACGACAAACTAAACCCATGCCATGGTCGCCACTAGTAAATAATGAGTTGGGTATTCACAGCTGCAACGGATGCTGATAACTCACGTGAGAGAGGCTCACCTTTAGCAGAACGTGAACGAACACGAGGGTGAGTCGAGGCCAGGGTGATGATCTACTTTTGCCCGCTGCGGAATTGGCAACACCGCAAGGGTGGCGAGGTACTTGGACTGCTGCATCGTCTGCTGCCTGCTAACTCCCAGTCGAGAACACTAGCGCTCCTCTGTATCATCCCAAGAACTAACATAAAAAATGGGTCAGACTTTTTCCTATCCCATGACCACTCTAGCTGGTGTATATCTTTACTCAATGGTATTACTTTCAGAAATTGGGCATTTTTCAAAATTTGCAATGTGGCTCTTAATTTGCATAAAATAAACACTGACATGCAAGAACTGAAATTAAATTTCACCATGTTCACAAATTCCTTGCAAGTGGAAGAAAATGCAAGTTTTTAGGGAAATCCTGATAACTGAAATTGCATGAGATATGACTCATTGTCTTTATATTACTTTTTCTCCATGTGCTGTATTTAACAAAAAAAAAAATATTTAGAACACAGGTTAGTATCACTGCTACTTGTTCATTTTGATTTGTAATAATTGTTGATTTTTATTTCGAATAATTGTTTATTTTGATTTGGAATAAGAGCGGAGTGGTCACTAGACGTAATTACTCACAGCTATTTACTTTTGTAGGGTTCAACTGCCAAAGTCTTTCTGTGATTATTCTTGAACCAAGTGTTGATACATTTCATAATTTTGTTCGTATCGCCCATAATTATTGTTGCAGTGTGTGACAATTTATTCAGCGACTTCTTAGAAGCAATGAACTATGAAAGTATGGGGCACTGTTTAACTGAATGTGTTCCTCGATTCATCAAAAGCTGTGCAGAGACCCTAAATGAACTGAAGCGAGATGCAGCAAAGATTTCAGCTGAAGCATCTGTCCTGAACTATCAACTTGACTTTAAGCATGCTGTTGAAAATATTTCTATTGAAGATGCTATAATTGCAAAGGTAATTGTCCATATTTTCTTCAAAACCACTATTGAAGTAAAAGTAATTTAATTTGTGATGAGTGCTTGTATTTAAAATTCTTATTTAATCTGTGTCAAGATTGTCCACCTTAAAGAAAAGTACTTTTTTGTAATTCTGGTTAGTTTCTGTACATGTTTGTGAAGTGTGTAAAAGTTTTATCTAGGACTACCTCACTGTAATATATAGGTATATATAGGTCTCCACCAGTCTTGAAATGCAGGAACATCAAGATAAAGCCATCTCAAAAAATAGTTATTTTTTTTTTTTTTTTTTTTCCAAGACTGCCTGACAAGAGAGAGTATGTAAGTTAAAGAATGCCATTAAACTGAGAATCTACTGTAGATGCATGCGCGGTCCACCAAGCTGTGGTTGATACCCAATGTGGGTGCTAGCAATGGAGTTACAGAAGGTTGCTTCAGGTTGGTGGGTTTGACTGTTAGTTTAGGAATGGTATAGATAAGCATCTGGTAGAAAGATGAAAAATGCAAATGAAGATGTTAGTGTGTTGAATCATGGGTTTTAGTGAAATATTTTGTTGCATTTCAGTAATATATGGACAAGGCAAGTAGGTTAACAGAACACAAGAAATAACACTACTGTTTTATATGTATAGTATTGAAATGGAGAGAAACATAGCACTTTCAATCAAACAATCTTCCAGTCCCATATTTGTCTAGGTAGGGAGGAGTACTAGAGGACGAGTAAGTGCAGATGATGGTTTGTTGCTCTCATATGTGCCATTGAGCAGCAAAGAAGGTACCACATGTGCAGCACACATAAGCACCCATCTCTGTGGAAGCTGGTTGCTCCTGTCTGGACCATGATACCTCCTGAAAAGTGGATAGGGCGTAGTTATTCAACCAGTTGTCTTTCACGTGCTTTTCTTTCATCAGAGTAACGTGTGATATTCATAACTTACGTCACTGAAGAAAAAGGGCAGTAATGATTATTTTGGGATTAATGACTGTTATTCTTAGTTTCAAACTATATGTCTACTTTTTTTATCAGCGGATCTTTGCATTATTAATTAATTCAAATGATCCTCAAGATTTTTTTTACTCATCTTCAAAACTTAAGAATTGTTGTTCTAGATTTTGTCCAGAGATTCAAATGAAAATATCAGTTTCATTTTTTGTTACCAATGGAAAACATCCAAGAGAAGGAAACCTGACTTGGTGCTGGCCACAGGTTAGGCGTTGAGTAAAGACAAAATTTACTCTGTGTATTTATTTCATTAACTCTGTAATTATCTGAAAATATTAACATTATTCTAATTTGTGGTGATAACTTAATGTTTATCCTCTTTTGTCAGTAATTCATATTTTTTAATTGAGGGTATTTCTTAGCGACATGTTTCCATTGGCTAAAGTTTTGTTATTTTTATCAAGAAGTTATCTCCCTTGTGTCTTTTAGCTGGTAGTAGGAGAGGACCTCTAAATGTTGTATGCCATAAGGTGCTAACCAGTTCTTCATACTTTCGTTGGTTATTGTGAGAAATTAATCGCCAGTAGGTAGCTTCAGTTAATAATGCTTTTAGTTTGGTAGTGGTGCAGGGTAGTGAGTGCCTATAGTTTCTGGAATAAATTGTCTTCTGGCCTGTAGGTATTATTCATATAGGGGCAATAGAGGATAAGACAGTCACATTTTCCTATTTGTGTCATGGAAACACTAAGCAAGGTGGAAGTAGCTATGGAACGAAGTGTAGCCATCACCTATGAGAATAATGTAAACTGAGCTACACCTGGCTAGCGATAGCCATGCAATTGGGCTCCTGATAAGTGGAAAACTGAATGAGAATAGCACCTCAGTGCACTAGGGCTCATCCCACTAACCTTGTAAAATGTCCCTGGACTGTAGTGGGGCAGTGTGGTGAGGGGTACATGACACTGGAAGGCTCATCCATTGTTAGTCGACTTACTCTTTCACTTTATTTCCGGAAATCCGTCTCCTCTTCCCCACCCTCCCCCCTGGGGGCGTGATGAATGCTGCTGACCAACAAAAACTTCTACCGGATGTCCATGTAGTGCTTCCGGATGTGGAAGGACTGTATGGGTGGGGAGCCCAAGAACAGGCATAGTATGTAACTCAATTCAACCCAAATTTTATATATGATGTCAACAAAAACCACATAGAATACTTGGAAAGGAAAAGAATTTCGGCTGCACCAGTAGTCTTACCGCCTCCCCTTCAAAGCCTCATGACTGCCTCGATGGCAAAGGAAACAACAGAGGTAAGAGATAACATGGAGACAGAAACCCCAGGTACTGAGGAAGAGTTCAGGGTAGTAACCCCGAGGAAACACAGGGAAAACCAAGGCAACACCAAGCACCCTCGCATGACGCCGTCAGTGACGCCTGAACCATTTCCGGTGACAAACCGGTTTAGCCAGCTGCGAGAAATCCCAGATGGGTTTTCCCAGCAAACACCCAGCGCTTCAGGCACACCTCCATCCCGCACACGGCTGCGAGTCGGAGACAACAGCAACCCAAAAAGCAAACCCACAGGATGGTAATTCGTGAAATGCAAAACTACCGAAAGATTGTGCAAATCATTGGTAGTATTTCGAAAACTGGCTACAACATTTCTATCCCACGTGATGGTAGTAAAATCCCCGTTATTACAACTGATCACGCACTTTTCAGTCAGGTGCAGAACGCATTCAAAACTCAAGGTATTAACTTCTACACCTTTTGTGTAAAAAGTGAACAACATCAGAAAGTGGTCTTCGATCTGGCATCAACCACAAATGCCCAGGAAATTCAGTTCGAACTCGCCGACCGCGGCTATGAGATTAAAAATGTAACTCAATTTTGTAAGAGCATTCCCGACCCAACCAACCCAGAAAACAAGTTGCAGTCGCAGAATTATTTATGTGTAACAGCCGCATGCAGCACAAATCTCCCACCACTAGTTTCCGTAAAAAGGCTGACCCTTACCGTGGTGCACCCCAGAATATACCGCAAAAGACCGCAAGACATTGCTCGATGTTCAAACTGCATGGCAATAGGCCACACCCACAACTACTGCAGTATGCTGTCAGTTTGCCCACAGTGTGCTGGGCCTCACAATGTGGGAATCTGTCCCAATCTAGAAAACGTACCGGTTTGTTGCAACTGCCACGGTCCGCATCAATCGACCTCAAAGCTCTGTCCCAAATTTTTGGAGGAAATACAGAGAAGACAAACCCAGGCAGAACATCTGAAGGCAAGAATGCAACTGAAACCGAAGCTAATTCCAGCGCCGGCTAGGAACTTGGCACAATATCAAAAAATTACGGATGCACAAAACCTGCCGCGAAGCAGATTGTACGCGCAGGCATTGATAGGCCTTCAACGGCCAGCAGTTGTAGAAACAACACCCACTCTACCTTCTGACACGTAGGGAAAATCCGCACCGTGCCCGCCCGGCTTCCGGTCTCGCAAGCCAGCACCTCAAAATGCCTCGGGAGGACTGGGAGAGACACTCCAGGACTTGAGCTCGCTCAAGCGGTTCTTGGCTGAGTGTAATTTCTCGGCCATCTTGAAGCATTTCCAACCCTACATGGCAAGATGCCACTCTTTAACTTCACCACAGGAAAAAACCTTTCTGCTCCTAGAAGCTCTCAGCTCTTTTCCGAATGTTGACTAAATTATNAAATGTAACTCAATTTTGTAAGAGCATTCCCGACCCAACCAACCCAGAAAACAAGTTGCAGTCGCAGAATTATTTATGTGTAACAGCCGCATGCAGCACAAATCTCCCACCACTAGTTTCCGTAAAAAGGCTGACCCTTACCGTGGTGCACCCCAGAATATACCGCAAAAGACCACAAGACATTGCTTGATGTTCAAACTGCATGGCAATAGGCCACACCCACAACTACTGCAGTATGCAGTCAGTTTGCCCACAGTGTGCTGGGCCTCACAATGTGGGAATCTGTGCCAATCTAGAAAACGTACCGGTTTGTTGCAACTGCCACGGCCCGCATCAATCGACCTCAAAGCTCTGTCCCAAATTTTTGGAGGAAATACAGAGAAGACAAACCCAGGCAGAACATCTGAAGGCAAGAATGCAACTGAAACCGAAGCTAATTCCAGCGCCGGTTAGGAACTTGGCACAATATCAAAAAATTCCGGATGCACAAAACCTGCCGCGAAGCAGATTGTACGCGCAGGCATTGATAGGCCTTCAACGGCCAGCAGTTGTAGAAACAACACCCACTCTACCCTCTGACACGTAGGGAAAATCCGCACCGTGCCCGCCCGGCTTCCGGTCTCGCAAGCCAGCACCTCAAAATGCCTCGGGAGGACTGGGAGAGACACTCCAGGACTTGAGCTCGCTCAAGCGGTTCTTGGCCGAGTGTAATTTCTCGGCCATCTTGAAGCATTTCCAACCCTACATGGCAAGATGCCACTTTAACTTCACCACAGGAAAAAACCTTTCTGCTCCTAGAAGCTCTCAGCTCTTTTCCGAATGTTGACTAAATTATATCTCCTTTTTAATCCGTTCCAGAAACTCCTGGCATTCTTAAAACAATTACACAAACACTGACGAGCGACAAATATGCAAATATAACAGACTTTAGCTGTTTGCAGCCCTTTCAATTAACTAAATAACTGGCTGCACTCTGCAGGCAAGTTATCCTAATTATTAAGTAAAACTCTTGTTTTCTTAACAAATTATTATTCTATAACCAAGCAAAAGCTTTTAAAGATCTCCCTAATTCTTATTACCTCACAGGAAAAATTTTCAAATTTTATCGATTTTTACAAGATTTATCAGTTAACCTATAAAAGGTCATATAATTCAAATCTAAGCTTTTTTGTTCTTCACAAGTACTATAAGGCTTCGTTCCACCCACTTCGCGCCATTGTAATTAAACTTTTAATTTTCTCGACAAAACTCAAGAAATCACCACGTGTTTCCGCGCTAAACACGACAGCGCTGCCATCTTGTGAGCGGCTGCAGGGGCCCCCGCCATTGGTGGGACCTCTTGGCCAATCACAGAGCTTTCAACAAGTAAAACTAATATCTATAAATTCTTACTCTCTTTACACGCGATATTTAATAAACTACAGACTCTTTTGTAGTAATACTTCACAATAATATTAAAATTACTGTTTTAAACTTAATAATACATGTCCTCAGCGTTTTGTACGCAAAATATAACCAATTTAAAAGAAGTTCTTTATCCAAAATTCATTGCTCGTCACAGTTACTCACACACACACAAGCAAACGTGTAATATAAAGTACAATTAACTAAATGTACATCTTCAATGTAAATTTAAAACCAAAACTTAGATTACTTGATTATTATAGCAAAACACCTTCCTGTTGCATTCTTTAAATTACCAGTTACCTTCAGTAACTGGTATGGGGAATATTTTAAGAAACTTAATTTAAACCTTCCTTCTTGGACCTTGCCCTCACGATGTCTCGCGATTTAAACGACAACTTCTGGCATTTAGAATCAACATTACCAATGTAAACATTATTATATCCACCACCGAGTCCACTCGTGGGCTTGTTGGTGGTTATTTAAAAGCCCTGTAATATTCAAAATTACTATTTTAATAAGAAACCAGGTGGGAGTTTGCTACTCCCGCCTTTCAACCATCTCCCCCTCAGGCAGGAATGGTTGGAAAACATTACAAACCTGTCCACTGGGGTAACCTAGTGGAGAATAGTGACCGAGGTGGGAAATCGCTGTAAGCACAGTTTGGGTATGGGTGGCAGAGGGTGGAGGGGCTTGTCTTTTCTAACCCTCTACCAAAAATATGTGAAACACCGGTTGGGTGGTCAAAGGCCCTCAAAAGGACCTGTTCTATCCCCGCTCTGAGCTTCGGCTATGTTGAACAACTGGCGGCCTCTGTCTTTGTCTGTTACCGGCTGGAGTCCCGGCCACATCACAGTGTTTCTGCTAGCCAGTTCACAGTCCGTAGCATGTCATCTTAAAACAATCTTTCACTGGCCGGTCTCTCTGCCACGCCATTAGCGTATCTGCTTCCATGACTTACAGTCATTAGAGTTTGACACCCGTTGGCAACAGCCACATGCCGGCTTACACCGAGTCATCGGGGTCACTCTCGCCTCAGCCATTCATCCACCATGTGCCAGTATCAGTTATCTCGCTTCCTTAGGCACTGCCCTTCAGGCAACCGTTCAGGTACAGGATGCTGTATGGTTTGTTTATTTCAGATACATTAAACAAGCACACCAATCCGGGCTCTGCTCTACTTTTTTTTCACAGCCTGCTTTGCTTGTATATTTTTATCTTGGTGACCCTGTTTTGTCACATGAGGAAAGGCACGAGAGTGCAACACCCTCCCCTATGCCCTTCAGGCTTGGCGTATGTCCTGCACTCTGCTCTGAAGGTGAAGACGACGTACATGTTGATCCTGCCTTGTCAGTTAGTCAGTCACCATCAAGGGCAGAGTTGTTGAGGGCCTCAAATTTTCATTACCGGNGTAAACAAGCACACCAATCCGGGCTCTGCTCTACTTTTTTTTCACAGTCTGCTTTGCTTGTATATTTTTATCTTGGTGACCTGTTTTGTCACATGAGGAAAGGCACGAGAGTGCAACACCCTCCCCTATGCCCTTCAGGCTTGGCGTATGTCCTGCACTCTGCTCTGAAGGTGAAGACGACGTAGATGTTGATCCTGCCTTGTCAGTTAGTCAGTCACCATCAAGGGCAGAGTTGTTGAGGGCCTCAAATTTTCATTACCGGGGATTCAGAATTCACCAGACTGTGAGCCTCCCTTTCCCCTCAATTTTGAGAGTGAGCCATGGTGGGGAGATTGGGGAGGAACAACTAGAGAACATGCTTGTAAACCATCTTGGGGACTATGGGTTGAGTTAGATCCTGCCCCTCTGGAACACCCAAGAAGGGGCTGCAAGCCCATCAGGGCACTAGCGCTGGAGAGAGCACTTTCCTGAGAGCTCACCCAGGCCTGCCCCTTTGCTTTTCCCTCAGTTACCACATAGCTGCCGCTCGGGCCTTGCAGAACACCTGCAATCTATCCCCCCTTTCTCTCCCCTCCTACCCTCCTTATGCCGCAACGTAGGACTGGGAGCCGGAAGGTCCATCACAAATCACGTTGTCGGGAGGGAGTACTGGAGAATGCCTCTGTGTTTGTTCCGGCCAAACCAGGACCATCTACCATGACCAGGCTGCCAGTTAACCCCATCAATAGGGTCCCAGCTTCACTTCCCTAAGGGGGAGAAGAGTTTTGAGGCCAATGCCCAGCTGCCCTAGTGCCAGTGAAGTGTCAAACTATAGCCAGGGAGAAAGGAATTAAATTTGGACTTGGTTCCTGTTGTGCCACACCCGGATGTGATTAAGTGGGACAGTCTATGTGACATGCAACTGCTCACTAAGGGGTAGCCATGCCAAGAACACTGAAAGTTGGGTGCTAGGGATCCTTTCAATGTATGTTCATGGACAGTTGGACTTGTTCTCGCCTGGCATTTGTGTTGTAGGGTTGCGGGAGCAATCTGTACGGCACAATAGTGATCTGTCTTCGAAAACAGTTCACTAACTGGAATGATTTGTAGACCCAATGAACAGTGCCTCACTATCTATAATGGTCTATCACCCCAATGATTAGTGGATAATTAGTTGGACAAGCATGATGGGTAGTAGGATTACTAGCAACCAGCTGCTGATCGCACTCTCTCCACCAGTAAAGCCAAGGGCTCAAGAACAGGTGTATTGGAGTGAAGCTTGTGTTGGACATGGGTGCGATACTTTGGCTCAGGTGTTGCATGACCTGTGAGAATTCTCTTGCAGAGCAAGAGGGTGACGTGTATCGACAGGAGGTCCTGTAGTAGTATTGATTAGTTTCAGTGAGCCTTGTGACATAGGCAACACACCCACCAGAAGGTCCCCAACAACGCCAGGTGGGGCCAGGAGCTACAGGAAATGGGGCTACATTTGGGTTTCACTGCTCTCAGCCTATAACCACCCCTATAGTCTGAATCATTGTTTGTTTCCTTATCAAGGTGACTGGCCACCCTAACCAGTACTAAGTACAACCCCCATATCAAGGAGAGGCATGAATCAGGAATCATGTAGAGCCTAGAACAGTAGTCTTACAAACATCATGAGGTTGACATTGAATACATCAAAGGGATAAGTCACAATTCTTAAAACATCTTAGAACATGGTACATATAAGTACATATTTAAAGCTGTGTAAGTATTTTATATACTGCATTTTACTATGTAAATATTGAAGGATATGAAATTGACAGTATTCTAGAATGTTATTTTGGTTTTAGTTATGGCTGCAGGGTGAATATAACATATGGTGTCTGCTGTACTCCCTTTATCGTGATCGATTAGAAGCGGAGGATGAAAAAATGTCTGGCTTGCCAATAGATAGTGAGCCATTTGTCAGTGAAAAGACAATTGTGGAACAGCTGTATGTAACAGATAACTACACACGAGAGGTAAGATACAGCTATTTGCAACTTTGTCCATTAACTATTTGCGTTATCACCTTCCTTCAATATGATTGATGTGTTAGCTTGGACTTTGTGACAGTGCATTTTGTTAATTCTTTTACCTTATAAAGTGTGGTAAATTTGAATATATTACTTTGTCATTATTTATCTGTGTTTTTGTGATAAAATTGTTACCTGTTTTGCAGTGTGGTGTACACACGTCACCCCATGTGGTAGGCATGTAGAATAAATACAATTTGTAAGAAATAGTTTACAGAAGTTCATGGTTCATTTTTAAAACCAAATTTAATGTTTTGCAAAAAAAAAATTATTTTTGTATGTTGATTTTTTGTTGCAGTGCCAGATAGTAATAGACTGGCTGGAAAAAACTGCGTTAGAGCAGAATATTTCTTCAGTTCGCATGCAACACTTCACTGACAAAACTGTTGCATGGGAGAACACTTTGCATCAGTTGCAGGTTTGTTGGTAACAAGTAATTTTTTAAAAATAAAATCATTTGTTTCTTTTATTGTGAAAAGTAGGCATCACTTTGGAGCTCAGGCAAATCATTACCAAGGTGCCTTCTGTTTATTGTCATAGTAACTGGTCAAGTTAGGGTGGTGACATTGATTGCTAATGCTTTTTTTGAAAGGAGACCTAACTAGTGATTCCTGAAGGTGAATGGAGCGTCGGTGGCCAGGCTGTTAGCTCACTGACCATCCACCATGGCAGTGTATGTTTGATTCCCAGCAGTGTCACTCCCAGATTTTTGCACGCGGGAAACATGACAAACTTTATTGAAGATTTGTAGGGGAGGGGGATAATCTTAGTACTCCTGTTTCCCCCACAGTAGCATTCCAATACTTCATCTACATCTCACTTGCCCCTCATGGAAACTAAGGACTTGGTTGTTAAGCTCCTTTGAATATCTCTTGAAGTCAGTCCCTGGCATGACTTATGAGTGGAGACCACCAAGTTGTAGGGTTGTGCGAATGAAACTTTTTTTCTCACTAAACAAAAATGGAAAATATGCTATGAACATTTATGAAACTTAAATGAGAATGAAATATAATTTCATAAGCTCTCAGTCTTAACAAATGTTTAATGAATTTCATATCACTTTAGCAAGTTATTCATTATGACAATTTTGTTGAAAAACCAAACCAAAGAAATGAAAGATATGGAGTATTTACCACAAGGGTTCTTGCCTATGTTTTAAATTTCCGTTTTAAATTTCCGTTTTATGTAGTTATTTTATATATAAAATAATGAAAACAAACAAGATGATTTACAGACACAAATTACCTTTGCTGGTGCACTAAATGAACATTCATTAAGCACGTGAGTACTCGTCAAAATTGAGTATTTTTATTTCATTACAACTTTTGGCAACCAATTTTCTTACCAAAACAAAAATGATAGTTGTAATTTTTTGTTTTGGTATACCAAATATTCACACAACCTTATTTGAGTGGTTACTATGTAGTCTGATACAATCTGAATCTCCTTATATATTTTTTGTGTGCATAATTACCCAACATAAAACCATGACTTTTATTTTTCTTGTGCAGTTTGGTTGCTCTGCCAGTAACTTTTTCCAGTTTTTTACCTAGTCTGTAGCAGTACTTTTGTGATTAAATTATTTTTGAAAGGAAAACCTCATTACAATTTCATGTTTATAGAGGAAGATGGAAAACATTCCATACAGCAGTTCGAATATCCTTGTCAGCAAGCTCGATCCAGATGCACCGAGAAGAGAATCTCGAAACCTCCATGATTTAGACAAGGTATGCTTTAACGCGAACAATTTTTTTGCTTACACTGGCTGACATAAGTAATTGTTTACTTGTCATTTTTTTTTAACTAATCTGAAGGAAAGTGGTTTAACTGCTTATTTCCTTGCAGGAAAGAAAATAATGGGTGCTTTAATTACTGGGGGATGGTGATTGCACACCGGCCTTCCACTAAGGCAAATTGGGGTTTGATTCCCGACAGGGCCACACAACTTTTTCATTTAAAAAATATGGTAGACGTGATTATTGTCGAGCAGGTTTTCTTTAAACGTTTAGTTTTAAGGCCTTGGAAAGTTCTTAAGTTATGCTGAACCTAGAAAAATCCTTGAAACTTTATGTTACAATAGACTATAACATGAAATATGCAACTGGGTGAAAAAAGACGTATGTAATGTGTTTGTTGTAGAAGTTGGTGTGTGTTCTTTTATCAGGGTTCTGTCAGTGTATATGCATGCGTAGTAGCTGCCAAAGGATGCAGGGCATTTTTAACATTTTCAGTGAGTGAGTGATACCACTGACTAATTCTATTTTTGGCAAAATGCAAATAAGTTAGGGTTAAGAGCGTGCATCACATGCCAGTTAAATCAGTGATGCAGTCTGTCATGACTTGGAGGATTATGCAGGCATTATTGCACATTGATCATTTCTGATCGAACGGTAAAGAAGGTAAAGTGTTAATGAAGGGTCCTAGTGTTTAACATTGTTTGAAAATGAACTTATAATTCTATAAAAACTGCATTAAAATGCAGTTTTCCGACCATTTTGTAATGGCATTAAAGATAAGCATTGTGCACAAATCTCCATTCAATCCTGATAGGACCAACCTTCCATTATTAACAAGAAACTTTGTCGCTTTGTCCTCCCATCGTCACCGTGGAAAATTTTGAGTTATCATTCGAGAACGAGCGCACTGCACGCACTTCTAGCATATTGGAGGTGCACGGAAATGCTGTAAGCTGATGACCCGAAGCGGCTTACCGCTTGGTATCGTAAACTGGAGTGATCAACTAATATTATTCTTCCTTTTTCACTCCCATTAATGGCGTGATTGCTTGCACACACAAGCTCAGATGTTACATGGCAGCTGTGACGCATTCTGAGGAATTATTTAGTGCTTGTGTTTCACATTTCATGTTAGGGTTGAGTGCAGTTTTTGTGTGGAATATTTTCATTTGATAAGAAAATCCAAGTGAAAAAAAATTTAATTATTTACTTTGATAAATTATTACCAAAGTGAAATTTATGGGTATTAAGAAAATTTATTATATGTACAAGTATGTACATTCACTACATATATCGTCAGTAGTATTTTACTCAAGCAGTAAGTATTTACATGCTATATTGAATATAAAGACCATGTGCACACTGTAAAATAATTTTGTGTTATTTTTTCTGAATGAACTATAATTAAATTTACCAACTACGCCTATTAGCACTGATAATAATTTATTAATTTATATTCAAAAGGTAGGAATTTGTTATGTATGCTTCATGTTTAGCAACAAAATAACACTACCAAATTTGAAAAATGCTTGAAAATAATGTACAAAAGGTTGATATCATATTTATTGTGCATCACTGAGCATAGATACCATTTATTGTTTCAGCTAAAAGAAAGTTAAATGTTAAATCACCCAAGCCCTCCCCCCAACCCACCCTCTCCCAGAAGGATTTAGAATTTTTGCACTGTACTGAATGAAATAGTAGCATGTGTTGCATTACAGGAAGATGAAGACCGCCTGATGCACAATNGCACTGTACTGAATGAAATAGTAGCATGTGTTGCATTACAGGAAGATGAAGACCGCCTGATGCACAATGTGTTCCTCGAGGTGCGCTGTGGACAGCTGGAGCGTGCACAGGACTTGTTGATGCACTGTGGACAGCACCTGAAAGCTATTACCCTTGAAGGATGGAAACCTTACCATGATCCCAATTACAGTTCCAACAGTTCCGATAGCAAAGTTCCTGTTGCAGGAGTGTTTAATAGGTATGTTGGTTTTCAGATTATCTGTCAACAGGAAATATTTTTTAATGAGTAGTAAAAACATTTATATGATAGATACAAATAGTGATTTTTCGTGAAAATATTTATGTAGGCTAATTATGTGCTTTGTGTCGGAGCAACAGACATCTCATTGCACCAATCAAACAAGGAAATAGTACCTCATGTGTACTGCATCCATTAAGGGAAGTAATATTGCAGACATGTGCACAGGATGTTGAATGTAACTTGTTGTCTTGACATTTTCACGATAAATCACCCTAAGGATAGACCAGTAGTGACTGTATTGTGGTCATAATTTTGGAAAAGAACTGCATGCCTCTTTGGAGATGCTCTTGATTGACGCTCTTAGCGGCAGTTAGTGGCGTTGGGTGGCATTGGAGCCTCTCCTCCCAAACGGATGGGAAGCAGGCATCATCAACGTGACAGAGTTTTTACTGGGAAAGGGGGTGAGCTATCTTAGACAATTTTATGATGGCCCGTTGTGCACGCGGGTGTATGCTGGGAGGTTCTGGCCTGGTTTGTGTACAGATGGGCGTGTGGTTAGTTATTAGATCTAGTTGGCGGACCACCCGATCTGCGGCTGAGGGTCGGTTGATAGTCACTGGTTTCTGTGGGAGGCAGTGGTGAGACGGCTCGTTGGATGTGCCACAGGAGGTCGTAATGCAGGCTGCGACTTTCACTGGTAGAGCTAGTTGCTGTTACCCTCTGCCAAGCTGCTTCCTCGCACTTTCAGGAATACACCCAGTTGGCACTCTGTACTTCCCCTACCAGGTCTCCAATCAGGGCTAGTCTCCCCCTCTCCCCACTCCCCCCCCCTCACACTGTTTGGCCAGTTTATCTCGCCTAGCCTGTGGCAAAGCATGGGGGGGTAAATAGAGTAGAGAGAAAGACAGCGGTGTTCCGTAGAGGTGGGTATGGTCTGAAAGGAAGCGGGTGTAGGCAGGTGGGGGTAAATGAAAGGCTTGGCTATTGGCCTTCAAGTGACTTGGGGGACGGGAAGTGGATGGCAGACCCAAGCACTTAAGGATGCAACAGTCACGTGGGCCACTGCTCCGTAGAGACGGGACTCCCAATAGGCGTAGATGGGACCTGTGTCAGCACGTGCCTGCTCTTGCAAGAGTGTCTGAGGTGCTGTGGATGAAACAGGAAGCAAGGTGTCGAAGAATAATGGCTGCCAATGATAAATTCGACCAACTCTGTTTATGTCTGTTTAATGCCAAGACAGTTAACACACATAAATAGTCTGTACCCTGACTAGACCCTAAAGGGTGGTCCTATGATGCCAACCAGAGTGTGACGTCTAGACTCGGTAGATGCGGTGGTGCAGGGGGCCAGTGTAACACCAGTCGAGCGGTACTCAGACTCGTAACTACTAGGTGTGTGGCTAGCGAAGTAGCTGAGAAGCGTGGCAGGCTTCAGTGAACTGCTGGGCAGCGTGACACTTTCTAGTCTGAATCGACGAGAATGTCTAGTGATGAACAAAGGCTAATGGCGCTGGTATGCAGTCAGGCAGAGTTTCATCCGGCAACTGAGCTGCGAGAACCAGCCATGAAATACTGGACTGCATGCCCCTTACATACCCGAATCACAGGGCCATTGTGGGGGTAGTGTAGTAGGAGCAGAGAGAGAAATGACGAAGGTTTGGCGAAGATGGTCGAAGGCAGCTGAAGCCTGTGGTGCACTTTCCCTTCGCAGCCAAGGCAGGAGGGGTAAGCAAGCCCGAGGCGTGGACTGTGCTGTGGGCTGACAGGAGGTATTAGCTGATCCGCTGCAACTCTGGTGAAGCTCTGTGGCATGTGCAGCTTACATCTTTTCTTGGAGGGGGGCCGCGGCTGTGGTGAGGCCTAGGCGTATGATGACGACGCCCACGGCGCGTCATGATAGCATTCATTCTGTAGGAGTCAGGGGTGGCCCTGGGTTCTTCTAGATATAACCTGCCTCCAGTGGCAATTAACAGTGACCTCACTTCACCCAAAGTAGATGGCCAGCATGGGTTGGTGTTAGCATCAATAGGTTTTCCTCTGGTGCAAGTTATGCAATTAGAATTTGTAAATTGTACTAGGGGCAGCTCATTACCCACTCCCAAAGTAAAGCAAAGCAACCCAACCTTGGTTTTGGAAGCAGTTGTTCAGTGGCTGCTTTCAATTAGCACTGCTTTTCAGTGTTCATTGCTGGAGCTTGTCTCTCCCCTGGACCCAAGCTTGAAGTTCCTTTACAGAGGTTGGGATTCGTTGTTGCGAAAATGAAGGTAAAGCCTTAATACAGAACTTCATCAATATTAGCCATGTTTTCAGAGGCTATTCAGCTTAAAGCTCAAGAGGTACTTCAGCAACATATTATAGCTGCATTGTGTTGGCTGTTGTTCGTCCTATGAACGAGGACACAGTGGCTCAGGAAGACTGCTGAGTTTCGACAAGTCAGAACACCCTAAATTGTAACAACCATGTTGCTCAAGACAAGGTGTCATCTGAGCAATTGGATATGACCCAGGGCCCTTGTGGCAGGTGGGTTTCCTTATTTATTGACACTGTATGTAATTGTAAACTTGTACCTGTTCAGAACTGTCTAATTTTGTGTTAAATTAATTTTTGAAAATACATCAATTATTTTGTTTTTAAACTATGGTCTAGATTATCAAGGGTATATTGATTTGAGTACAGCAGAGATGTTTTTGATCCACTCAATACAGTAGATGACTAGAACCATGTTTTTGCACACTCAGATTTTGTGAAAATTGCAAACATTTACAAAAATAATTTAAATATTCAGAAATATAATACAAAAAATTACCAGGAAATTAAAAATATGTTTGCTGGCCCACAGGAATAAAATCTTGGGATTGCAATGTCACTGCCATTGACGTGCCACAATGTAAAATAAATTGGAAAAAAAATCTGTTGAAGCTAAGCTAGTGTGAGGCCAGGACACTGCACAACAAAATAATATTAAGAACAATAGCATGAGTCACACATCATGCCTTTCACCCCCAACAGCACCCTTCCTTAGTCTTGGGACTGTGGCGTGCTTAAGTCTTTGTTTGAAGTGTTTGGCTTTTGGATCTGTTTTACTATAGTGCTGTTATAGTTTTCATTTGGCTGTGTTCTTGGATTAAAGTTCAGATTGATTATGGAATTGACTTTATTGATTATTTGCAAACTACTTACAGTACATTTATTGGAGTACAATTTTATTTACAGTTTCGGATTTCAGTTGTGTACATCTGATTTATTGATGATCTTTCGTATTTCTTGTCTAAGGCTTGAGAATTTTGATTTTATGGAATGAGTGGAAGGAAACAAGCAATTTACCTTCATGCTTCTGCAAATGTAGAAGGGAAGCTGATGAAGATGGAAGTAACACAGTGACACGAGATGTGACTTTCGACCCTAGCCATGATTTTGAAGCAAAGGGAAGCTGGTGAGTGCTGTAGAGAGAAAATATCACAGTGCGAAGGCCATGAGCCACGGGAGGTCCACAAATGCCAGTTTGGAGAAGACAATTTTCTAGTGGTTCACCCACTACGCAGCCCGAAGTGTGCTAGTTAGTGGGTCAAGGATACTTCAGAAGACCAAATTATTTGCAAAGCCAACGTGCATGTGCAATTATGTGCAGGCATTCGCAATAACACACACACATATACAGAAAGAGCGAGAGAGCAATATATATGTGTGTGTGTGGATATATATATATATCTATAGATATGTATGTATGTGTGTATTTATATATATGTATATACACACACACAGANTATATATAGGTCAAGCCCATCTTCTCTTAACATTGTAATACATGTGCATCAACTGTAATTTTTTACTCGAAGACAGAATTTAAGTCTTTGGGAAGAACGGTAGGTTTTAATGTGAAGCAGTAATAGAAGTCGTAATAGTGAAGCCATCCGTTTTGAGTGAGGAATTGCTTTTGCTATATCTTTTAAAATTAAGACAACACAAAAAATGACACATGTATTATTTTTTATTTTTTCTGCTGATGCTAGTTTACAGTGTCTGTTAGAAGGAACCAGTCAATAATGTTAATTTAGCCAATTACAGTAATTATGAGAGATTCGTTTATGGCAATTTTTTCAGAGACATATGGAAGCTGTGCGCATTGCGAATGGTGCAGGATAAGAAAGTGGCTACGTATGAGCGTGCAACTTTTGCGGCATTTTGTGGTTATTTACCAGCATTGGTGGAAGTGTGCCACACCTGGGAGGACCTACTGTGGGCATTCCTGCGTGTCCAGGTAGACATTCGGGTTGAAGGAGAGATCCGCAAGATGTCAGCACGCACGTATACTGCTCTGCCCGAGGAGTATTGGCAGAATAAGTGAGTATGTGTTAAAATATGTTCTAATAAAAAATTACCATATACTGTAGAACCTTTTATATAGGCCTTTACTATATTCATGTTAAAGTGAGCACTTTTTGGAGTTCTCTCATTTGGAATAATAGTCAATAAGTATATTTTATTGTAGCCTTAGACATTAACTTTCGACTCCGGTGAAATAAATACACTGTTTATTACTTACATGGCAGTACTTATTTAAAAAAGTGGTGGAAGGATAAAAAATGGATGATAGGAAAAAAGTAACTAGGGCCTCAAAAGTGCTCACTTTTCCGTGAACAGCCTATAACACCGTATTTTGGCGTGTATAGGCCGCACATTTTTACAACAAAAAAATTACTACAAAAAGAGGGGTGCAGCAAGGCCAGTCGGCGCAGGAACAACACACTCAACTGCAAACTAATTAGTTTGACGTTGTCATAGTTTGCAGTTTCTGTGCTGGCTGGCCTCCGCTCAAGCACGATGAGATCCGGTAATATTTACGGGAATACAAAAATTCTGTGCGGCCTATACCTGAAATATTAATTATCCCTCATTTTCCATCAAAATCGTCTGGTGCTGCCCATATGTGCCAAAATACGGTATTTCTAAAGAAACCTGACAAATATTACTTTATTTAAAGAAAAAGTTTATAACAGGGTAAATTTCTGTAGAACATGGTTGTAGATCGAGAGATGGTAACTTATGAATCAGGAAAATATTATAAAAGGTTACTGTATAACAGGGTTCTACTCTGAAATTTCTGGATAAGTGATTTTTTTAATGTGAATAAAACTTAAATTTAAGCCAAATAAAATAAATACATTAAAATAAAAGAAAGCCCTTACTTTTACTTGTTTGTAATTATAAATTATTTTGTTAATTTTTTTAAGCTTTTGTTAAATGACTTTTACTGCAATGAAATATGCATTTCTAGTCAAAAATGTTGGCCATTGCATAAAAAAATTGATTTANTTTTTAATGTGAATAAAACTTAAATTTAAGCCAAATAAAATAAATACATTAAAATAAAAGAAAGCCCTTACTTTTATTTGTTTGTAATTATAAATTATTTTGTTAATTTTTTTAAGCTTTTGTTAAATGACTTTTACTGCAATGAAATATGCATTTCTAGTCAAAAATGTTGGCCATTGCATAAAAAAATTGATTTAAAAATTTTTTAGTATGCAGTAAAACCACTTCTTTTTGAAAGTAGAAACTAGAATAAAATAGTGACTTACATTTGAAGTACCAGTACTTGTTCAGATGTGTTGCATAGTGAAAACATTTTTCAGCCCTTTAACAGTGCAGTCTCAAGTAGCTTTTTGAGACTGCTACATTTGAAAATGTAACTGCAGAATTTCAATATAGCTTGTGTAAGAGACTGCATTGAGTATGTGTGACATTTGATGTGCAAACTGGTATAGCACTGCTTTTGTTCCATGAACACAAAAACAGATCGATGTAGACGTGGCCTTGTATGGACAAAAAAAAAAGTGAAAATGGTCTGGGCCATTACCCTGACGAGTGGATGTGACACATTTTATGTGCAAACTAGTATCGCCTTTAGCACTATCTCTGTGCCATGACCCCAAAAATAGGTCTATGTAGACGTGGCCTTGAATAGACAAAAAGTGAAAATTATCGGGGCCATTACCCTGACAAGTGTAAATTTGATTAAAAATTTGGCTAGTTTATTTATAATCTTAGGTAAATGAAAACCATTTGGTTTGATCTTTGAAGACATAAATAAGGATGTTTCCATTTCTTGTATTCCAGGATGAACTTGGAGGAACTGTTTGCAGAGCTGGAGGCAAGCAAAGAGGCAACTGTGGCAGAAGAGGCCAGAGATCCGATACACATAATACAGAAACTTATCATCATGGATGACATTCCGCAACTGTTGGATCATATGGAGCAATGGGTAGAGGGAGATGTTCCCCGAACTGAGGTGTGCTGTAGTTCACATTTTGTGCGATGCATAGCACATGTTGTTCTTTTCCTCCGCTCCATTCATCGTTGTGATGAGAAAAGCGGAAACAAAGTTCTGGAGGCTTATGTCCGGGTGAGTTAACTGATGCCCTGGAAAAATTTTTTGTTTTGTGTGTAGACGTAGTTACATTTTCAAATGGTAAGTGTGGCAGCGTATAGCTACCAAGTGTATATTTCATATCATCAGTTCACAACTGCAAATGATTATTTATTTGATGGTTTTAATATTTTAAAAAACATTAGAGTAAAGAATTTATCACAATTTTCTTTACATAATGGCAGAGTGTGTGCACTTTGTAACACACTTCAGCCAAAATGCATTTCAAAAACTCTTTAAGAGATTTGGTTGGCTTTAGCTGTGAACGAATGGTTGTTTGAAGTTGACGTGTGATGCTTATTCCGACTATAATAAAAACTACTTCGCCTCATCTGGACGTGCCTTCATGTCACCCCAGGCAGGGTTTGAACTCTGAAACAACTTGCTATGACGGCCTACAAGTACGCCCCTTGTTGCGGGGGCACCCACGGACACGTCAGCCAAGATTGTTTGTCCTGATGTCAGACGTCACACCAACCCCTCCGACGTGTGAAGGAATCCAGGCCCAGCGGCCAAGATCACATTACAGAGCGACTTACTTCAGCCACGAGCCATGGGATGCCGCTAGAGAGCGCAGCTCCACCCAGGGCGGAGCTCATTACCGCCCGCACCCCATACGAGCCCGCGGGCAGGTAGAATATAAGGCCTTGCACCGCTGAGGAACGTCAGTAGTTCTCCAGCTCCAGCAGCTCGCTCCACCACCTCATGTGCTGGGGCTCTCTGCTCATACCAATGTCTTCATGACCTTCCAGAAGCTCTACCAGATTTTTACTAGGTACTCCCTGAAGTCTTCAAATGCCCTTCTGGTAACGGCAACCACATTACCCTTCTGGTAGGGGCCCCTGACGTCCTTTCTGGACAAAGGCATTGAGATAGTTAGGGACAGTTGTTGTAATAGCAACCTAGCCACATCTGTTTTGTTCTGGTCAGACCCAGGTCCCCTTCACCTGGTTTACGTAGTTTACTTCCAGTCAGTTCTTGGTTAGTTAGGAGGTAGTACGGGCCCCACCGTGTGCATTCCTCATGGAATAAATACGTTTTCCCTCAAACCTCTGCGTACTAGTATCTAAGGGTTACTTATTTTTTTCCACTGTAGATGTCAGCCCGCCAGGGTAAAGCAGGAGACTGCATCTTTGGCAAACCCATTACCAAACTTAGTGTAGAACTGCGGGCTCTCTTAACCAGGTGCATGTACGTCATAAACACACTTGAGTCGACGGCCACCCGTACTGTGAATTTGGTGTGCAATAAGGTAGAGCCATCACCACTAGTAACACAATCCACAAGGCAACTAATCAGCCAACCCAGCCTATACTCTCTCCACTGCGCTGAACTGTCGCCGGAGGGAGTGCTAGACTGGTTCTAGATGTCTGCCCACCTTTGGACACACACCCAACGTCGTCGGACGCTTGGAATAAACCCACCTCTCCAACCACCGCACCTCGTGTTGCTGGTTGGAGTAAACGGATATGGCTCTGGGTTATCTCGGCTTCAGCTTTGGTTCTATACCTAGCTAGGGACCATTGTCGCCTGCTTCCCCTTGAAGAGGCCGATACTTCTTTATGCCGTACACCCAGAGGAGTGGTACTAAGTGGCAAGAAAGGAAGGCAGCTATGGCTTCCAAATCCAACGGGAGCTGCAACCCAGCCCCAACTGCACTTTGCAGCTCTACCCTCCAGGAATGAGCTCAAGCCGCCTACCAGCTGGAGAGATCTCGCCTCCCAGCTCCCTCCTGATCACAGTCGAATACTGCAGATACAGGACATTCCGCTAAGGATTGCTAATCTCTGGTTCTAGTGCTACTGGACCAACAGCCCTCCCCGGGCTCACCACAGCACCGCCAGCCACAGTAGCACCACTGCTCTAGGTCGGGGCACCAGCTCAAGTCAACTCCAGCAGCAGCATATAACGCCACGTAAACCCAGACAAATTCGTGGTTTCACCCGACATCACGGACAACCCTGCCTACGCCAACAGCAGTGCATGATGGACCACGGCCAACAGCGTGTACATACCGGGGACAAGCACTGGGTGACAGTCAACTGGGAACACAGTCCTGATGCGGCAATCCCACCACCTATAACCCCTGTAGATATAAACCACCAGCTAGCCGAACCAAAGTTTGCTGACCTTAGGCAAATCCTGGACAACCATGCTGAAGCCTTCGGCCAAGGAGGACCGCTACGCCAGATGCGCAGCATCCAACGTGAGATTTGGGCCACCACTGATGTGTCAGTGTATAACCGATCATACCGAGTGTCTGCCCTGAGGCGGCACTTTATTATGACCTATGTTCAGTAGATGAAGGAGCAGGGTATCGTGGAACCATCTGATTCGCCATATAATTCACGCGTAGTATTAGTCCCAAAGAAGGATGGGCAACTATGTTTCCTCATAAACTACAAGGATCTGAACGACGTGACACACCCCATAGCGCCACCAGTCATCAACCTGACCCACATTCGCCAAGATATAGGGTAAGCTAAAATCTTCATGAACCTCGACATGCAATCAGGATACGGACAGATCGCGGTACACTCCGGCAGCCAGAAATATATTGCATTCACCACTCCAGAGAGCAAAACCCGCTCCTAGAGAAGAAAACACGGCGTTGTGGAGAAGAACACTGCAACGCCTTTCAAGCCCTGAAGCAGAGCTTCCAGCATATCGCACAACTCCACCGACCACAAGGGGAGAGCCCTCTAATACTTCAGACGGACGCCTGCCAGAATGGGCTGAGGGCCATCCTATACCAAGAGAACCCCTTCGGCCAGCTGCAAGTCATTGCTTATGCAAACACCCGAGTCAACGTGACTGGGCAGAAATATCATATCAACGAGCAGGAGTGTCTCGCCGTAATCTAGGCAGTAAGGAAGTACCGCTACCACTTGGAAGGCAGGCACTTCATACTTGGAATTGACAGCAAAGCCCTCCAATGGCTGCGCGAATCCAAGAATGCCAAGGCCAAGCTGGGACGGTGGGAAATGTTCCTCACAGAATTTGATTTCTAGGTGCAACACTGCCCGGGCAAAACGAACGACCTGCCCGACGTCCTATTACGCCAGCCGAACCTCGACAGGGGCACCAAGGAAGATGAGGAGTGGGAGGGAGTGACCCCCCTTCCCTCTGGCTCTTACCAGAAACCCACAAGAGCATCTCCGGCTCCTCCAGCCCAGCAAAAGGACCCAGAAATCCAGCATCTCCTCCAGGACATGCCCCAGAGATTCAAACTCCGGGATGATGCCGTTTGGTCCCGGAGCGGACAATAGGGGGCCCCGTGGAAGATATGGATACCCAGGAACCTGAGGACGGACCTCTGCCGTGACCACCCGCAGGCCGGCCACCCCGCCATTAAGGAGACGCTGCACAGCATTGAGGATAAGCCGTGATGTGCAACAGTATGTCAATAACTGCGAGGCATGCTGTCGAAGGAAGGCCTATCCCATACCCCAACCTACAGCAAAACCCCGTCAACCAAATACAGCCTAGATGCACCTAGCCACTGACCTGCTAGGACCTTACCAAAGAAGCACCAAGGGTAACATGTTCTTATTAATGGTCACTAACCATTATTCCCGCTGGGTAGAGGCGTTTCATTGAAGCTGTTACAAAACCCACATATTCATGTTCTAACAAAAACATTTAAAATAAGTTTTGCTATAAAAATTATGTGACTAAATAAATAAAAAATTTTGATGAAATACTTACATTATAATGACAAAATCAGCTCATTTTATTTATTATAAATGTGTTGCCCTTCTAAAAGTAACGTGATCACCTGACTCATGCTTCCTTCATATTTCTTGTATTTTCCTGTGATATTTATTTAGTGTTGTGGTTATACTTCATGTTAGTTTTTTTTTTTTCTATAATAATTTTTATTTGAATTTATATTGCAAAGCTAAAATAAGAACTGTGTGTGAACTGCAAATTGTGAGTGTATTGTTTCTTTTGTATGTAGCCAGGAAAGATACTTGCTATAATGGAAAACTGAGAGTTTGGTTCCACAGTTTTTGTACTTTTTCAAATATGTATGCTTAAGAAGGCCAATAAGTGCAGTTATGTGTCATCAGTAATTGCTTCCTTTTATATATGTGTAAAATTTGTGGATGTTAAAGTCTTAAGTGTTGGAGGATGTGTGTGATCGTCATACATCTTGAATTGTTGAAGGTACTGATAGAGAAACAAGAAGCAAAACTAGTTGCATATTACGTGTCTGCTCTTCCGACAGAAAAGCAGGTAGAGCTTTACGCCAGTTTCCTGCAAAATGTAGTTGACCCTGAAGATAGGCGGTTGTGTCTTGAACTGGCAGATAATGCAGGATTGGATGTTGACATCATTGCAAAAACTGTGGTGGAAAATATCAGGTAAGTGTTCATTGTTTGCAGCAAATAAAGTCTTTATCGTAGAACTGGTAAATTAGTATTAAAAGTAGGTTTGTGCAAATATTAAGTATGCTGATAACGACGATGAAAAATAAGAATTTTCATTTTGGTAGCTGAAAGTCTTAACAAAATTAAAAATTTCAAGTTCAACAAATATTCAAGTACTGTATTTATGAAATATTTGTTTGGTTGAATAACTATGGAAAATTTGTGTTTGATAATTATAAACTTGAAAATGCTCCCAAAACTATTAATTTAAAATTTTTTTTATCTATATCAAGGTTTTTGTAATAGTATTTATTCCTTTATTAAGCAATCCACTCATTTAAGTTATTTTTACAAGTGTATAACAAAAATATTTTTTTTATTTTTTTAAGTTTTGCTTATACCGTATGACAACTCTGTTGGTATCACACAACTTTGATTTTGTTTTTTAAATTAAGTCTACTGTATGTGATAATGTGCCACAATATGTGGTAACAGTACATTTTAAAATAATCTNAATAACTATGGAAAATTTGTGTTTGATAATTATAAACTTGAAAATGCTCCCAAAACTATTAATTTAAAATTTTTTTATGTATATCAAGGTTTTTGTAATAGTATTTATTCCTTTATTAAACAATCCACTCATTTAAGTTATTTTTACAAGTGTATAACAAAAATATATTTTTATTTTTTCAAGTTTGCTTATACAGTACTGTATGACAACTCTGACGGTATCACACAACTTTGATTTTGTTTTTTAAATTAATTGTACTGTATGTGATAATGTGCCACAATATGTGGTAACAGTACATTTTAAAATAATCTTTTTTTTTTACATTTTTGTTTAATTAATAATGTTAAGTTCTCATAAAATTATTTTCCATTTTTGTATTAGTTTCATNTTTTTTTTTACATTTTTGTTTAATTAATAATGTTAAGTTCTCATAAAATTATTTTCCATTTTTGTATTAGTTTCATGCAAATCAAAAACATTGTAATAACGCAATATTATTCATTATCAAGGTTCTAGTCACGGTTCATTTACTTTCGTTTAGTGGGGCTTTGTAAAATATTATCGGGATTTGAAATTAAAGCAGTGGGAGTTCATTTATCATGATATTTCATTTATCATGGTAGTTCGCTTATCTGGCATCCGTTTGGCGTTTCAGAAATCGCAGCTGTGTTACGCGTCAGCATTAGTGATAGAAGCTTTCTGAACTGCGTCAACAGTTTGTGTTCTAGAGGATTTGTATTATCTTTTATCTACGATACAGTTCGGAGAGCTATGCAGTTCGATATGGCGTGGCGACACACACCATGCCCTTATTTGGTCACGGTTGTGGCACCCTGAGGTGAGGAGTGGGGGTAGCCACGAGAGACAAAAACCCTGGACTAATACCGCCCGCTAGAATTGTAAGACCTTCAGTGAGGGAAGTTGCATCTGGCATGACGAATATCGCCCACACCGGCAAGCATCCGCGACCGCTAAATCTTTTAACTTCATTCTTTTTCTGCATATACTAATTTCTCCTAAATTATTTCCGCCGGTGTGGGAGGTCGATAGGGTGCCAGGGGGGAACTGACGTCTCTCCTGCCTTCGTAACTTCTTCTTGCGATGCAAGTTTTCAAGACATGAAATCAATAAACGACTGTGGCGCTGCTCTTTGCGTGTTTCGTCGGTGAAACCTGTTCGTACTCAGTATATCTGATTGTATGTGAACTATTTCATGTGATTGATAAATAAAAGTAAAGGAACAAATAAACCGGAACGTGACTTTATTTTCATTGGCGCCTTTTTAGTGTTTCATGTTTCTCCGATTCAGCTAACCGAGTTGTAACTTCCATTCGTCAATCCTTGACGTGGAATGTTACAACATATTTCTCATTTTCATTTTGTTAAACAGAAAGTCACATTTGCACAACCCTAACGTAAAGAAATACTTTTCACAAGTGTAAAGAGATAAAAATAATTTTTAATTTCTAAAACACTGTATTTTAGTCTTTGCTAGAAATCCAGGTTGTCATTATCAAACTTTGTTATCCAAGTACAACAGAGTACCATAAATTTCAGGAAGACTGATGGGGAGGCTGGAATGCCCCATTTGCAGGCAGAACTGACACCTTTGGATCTTGAGAAGATATCTGCTTTGGATTGGCTTACTTTCTACCCAGAACAGCGTCTAGAAGCCATGTGGCAGTCAAACGCTATTATTAGACATTTCTTTGCTGCTGGGAAAACACGTGCAGCTCGCCAAGCATTTGATAAGGTGAGAAAAAAACTGTTGTTTGTTACTGTAAAATGTCTTGATTTTTCTAAACATGTAGTCACGTGTAGTTACTGGCATTGAGTCAGAAGTGCATGTATGTACTTACTGTTTGGAGGTGTAATTTTTAAAATGGTCAGTGTAACATGTGTGGATATGCTTTGCGGACTACTTGTACTACTTTGAATTTCCTATGCTGTGTGCTGCTGATTGGTAGTCCTAGTAGAACCTCTTATTAGGGTGATGGTATTGTGTTAGCAGAATTTAATCTGTCAACCAAAATTACAGTATGTGTTGTGGTTCACGTGATCATATTCTTAAATAAGTGTGGGTGTTTTATTAATTTTGATTGTCTGCTATGTGAGCATGCAATACTTATCGCATTGTGTGTACTCTTTGAATTTGTGTTGGGGAGTTTCCTGTGGAAGATTTCCCATCACTATTATATTTACTTTATGTATTATTTGTTCTATGTATTTTGGGTAGCATTTCATCCTGTCATGTTTTTCCAAGAACGTTGTTCTCTGTGCCGACGTAAATGCCAAAGGCGAACTATGGCATTCCCCCCACAGTGACACCAGGGGACGGAAATTGACTGAGTTTATCGCTGCCTATGACCTGAATGTGGAAAATAGACCTGGTCAATTGTTCACCTTTGTCTCTGATGCCCACGGGACGGAGTCAAATATCGATGTTACGTTAACCACTGGCCCGGCTGTTGGAATGTTCGCTAACTGGGTGGTCACGGAGGACTCCTCCAGTGACCACCGGCTTATTAGATTCACTCTTAGCCCAGGGGGGCGGAGTGAAACAGATGTGGTTACAGTCCCGCGGACTTGTTACATTCATCGGGGTACAGATTGGCGAGTCTACGATTGCGTACTGTTGAAACATACAGCTGCGCGGTCACTGTCCTTGTCCTCAACCTCGGTTGATGAACGGGCAGAGGCTCTCACTCTGATAATTCAGTCCACTTCTGAGGAGGTGTTAAAGAAACGAGACCCTAGACCACGTGGGAACTCCTGGTGGACAGATGAAATTGATGTACTCCGTAAAAACGTGCGTGAAGCTCGTAAACGGTCGCAGCGCTTGCGTGGGGACGTCCGACTCGACGTCCGGCTCGAGGCTGTGGCTCGATACAAGCGGATGCGTCGGGAGTACTTCGACAAAGTTCGTGAAACCAAGGAGGAATCATGGCGGTCATTTGTTGAAACCGAAGGTAACAAGGACCCGTGGGGAATTGTTTACCGGGTAGCATCTGGGAAGCTGCTCTTGCAGAGGAGCCACAGAATAACATTCTAGTGGACGGACGCCACGGTTTGGATAGTGTTGAAGATGCAGTTCGTCTGCTGGACGTGCTGCTCCCCAGCGATGATCCAACTGGCGAGGAGCTTGAGCATGGGCGTGCTAGGGAGATGATGTCCCTCCCTCCGGGCGAAGAGGACACTGCCCCATTCACGGAAGATGAAATGACTGATGCGGTGAACCAGTTGGGAAACCGGAGAGCCCCAGGACTGGATGGCATTACGGCTGAAGTGCTAAAACGAGCATTTCCTAGGCTGAAAAGACAGTTTGTAGCCCTGGCGAATGACTGCCTAGCGCAGGGAAGATTCCCTAAGATCTGGAAAATAGGGCTTGTACGAACCCTATACAAGGGCGACGGGAGGGATCCCGGTTCAGTAACTTCCTACCGGCCCCTCTCGCTACTGTCTTCACTGGCAAAGGCATTGGAAAAAGTAGTAAACTGGCGGCTCTCGTCCTACCTGGACTGCCACAACAGGATTGCCAACAATCAGTATGGTTTCCGACATGGCATAGGAACCAATGAAGCCCTCTATGCAGTACGTACTGCTATAGATGAGGCCACTGCCAAGTACGTGATGGGTGTGTTTCTGGACATCAGTGGTGCCTTTGACAACGCTTNACTGCTATAGATGAGGCCACTGCCAAGTACGTGATGGGTGTGTTTCTGGACATCAGTGGTGCCTTTGACAACGCTTGGTGGCCAGAGATACTATGCGCATTGAAGCGCATGCAGTGTCCGCGCAATCTCTACCNGCTTGGTGGCCAGAGATACTATGCGCATTGAAGCGCATGCAGTGTCCGCGCAATCTCTACCTTCTGATACAGGACTACTTTACGGACCGAAAGGGTATAATAGTCCTGAAAAATTCCCGAGTCGAAAAGGTACTTACCAAAGGCTGCCCACAAGGGTCGGTCCTCGGACCTCTGTTCTGGAACATCCTATTTAACAGCTTTTTGAGCCTTCCACTGCCCGAACACTGTCAGCTGTTTGGGTATGCGGATGATGGACTAGTTCTGATCTCTGGTAACTCCCGACGCGAGTTGGAGACAAAGGCGCAGGCAATCATGGGTTCGGTTGCTGCTTGGGCCCGGACTGTGAAGCTTGCCTTCTCAGTTCGTAAGTCCAAGTGCATGATGCTAAAGGGACGGTTTAAGGGTGTCTNGCCCGGACTGTGAAGCTTGCCTTCTCAGTTCGTAAGTCCAAGTGCATGATGCTAAAGGGACGGTTTAAGGGTGTCTATGGACATTATCCCAAAGTGGAGTTGAACGGAGCCAGACTGGAGTTTGTGAAAACTTACAAGTATCTTGGAGTCCTTCTAGATGAGTGAATGACTTTCACTCCACATGTCACCTATGTGAGTCGAAAGGCTGTTGTACTCTTTCAGAAGTTGCGAGGGATGTCCCCGGGAAACCGAGGACTGAACTACAAAACTCTGTTCGGTCTGTATAAAGGGGTCTTCGAACCCATCATGACGTACGGTTCCATTATGTGGTATAAGCGTGTGGGTCATTCTCACATAAGGCGAAAGCTTTTGAGTGCACAGCGTGCGGCGCTGCTTGCAGTAACGAAGGCGTATCGCACTGTCTCGACAGATGCGTTGACTGTTCTGGCTGGTGTGGCCCCGCTTGATCTCCGTGTGGCCGAGCTGGGTTCGCTCGTGAAAGAAAAGATCACAGGACAACTGGATCCGGAGAGTCGGGAAGTGGCATGGGAGGAAACTGCCGACGACTGGCAAAGCCGATGGTCAGCCTCTGAAAAGGGGCGAGTGACCTACGCTGTCTTTCCCAGTGTCCGGGAAAGGGTTCAGCAAACCCTCTATCTTGGCCCCAGTCTGATACAATTCCTCTCAGGACATGGCTGCTTTAAGGCAAAACTACATGAACTGGGCCTACGTGATGATCCGCTCTGCGATGATTGTCTGGTGCCGCACACCATGGAACACGTCTTTCATGATTGTGTGCGTTTCGAAGACCTCAGGGAGCAGCTGAGATGGAAACTGCTGCTCCTAGGACACGATTTCAGCTTGGCTGTGATAAATTCTGCAGACAGCACCGCGAGAGCATCACTGTCGGAATTTGCCAAGAAGGTCATGAGCCGGCTCCGTTCTATCGAAAGGGCGCGAGCCGCGCTGTTGCCCGGTGTCCCCTTGCAAGCTGATTAACGTCAGTTCGGGGACCCGGCTGTGCGAATCTGCTCTGCACGCCGCCATTCTGGGCCTCAAGGCCCGCTTGAAAGCTGCAGAGTGGTAAACACTGGGCTGTTAATACTCGGGTATTCCTTACCCGAGGAAAGTACGACTCAAGTCAACCTGGATAGTAGTCGTTCGACACGGGTGGAAGAAAGCGCCCGGAGGCAGGAGCTTTGTAACCCGGCCCTGAGAGAGAAATCCTTGGGAGACGGGCGGGTTATGTGTGTGGCCGCCAACTTGCGAGCACATACATGTAGCTCCCCCGCTCTGTTCGGTGAATATCCAGAAGTGTCTGGTCGCTAGTTGCTGAGGGTATCAATTGGCGTCTCCCCGAAAGGGTAGAAGACCCACAGTGTGGAGTTTCCCGTATGGATAACCGTAGCTGTTTCGGCAGCTACGAGCTCGGTCCCGTGAAGTCTAATTGTTGTGGCAATTAGATGGAGGGGCATGTTTTCCCTGAGCCTTGGTGGTGGTGCTGGACTGTCCAAGAACGGGTTTCTTATGGCTCAGAAAGATGTCTCCTGTTATACCATGGTGGATCAGGTACAAGAGGGGAGGAGGTGCGGAGAGCCGGACATGTTCCGGAAAACATGTCATGTTTTTCCTTCCTTTTTCTTCAATGCTTGAGTGAGTTAGCTGTTTCATAATCTTCTACTGTTATAAAATGTGTTAAATAATCCTCCCTTTCATCTATCCTGTACATATCTTTTCCATTTTGCGCTAATATTTTAGAACATACATTTTTCGTTAACTTTATCCTTATAAATATGCATATGTATGAAAGGTATCATATCCACTTAAAAAGAAATCAGCAAAACTGTATGTATATTGCCAACAGTTAAACAATATTTAAAAATAACTTTGCCATTCAAGTTTTAATTTGATGTGAATAAATGTGTCCTCTCCCAGTTTCTAACACAGGTAGTTTCATAGTTAATAGGCACACCATGAAAATATACAGCAATGGTCACTTTTTTGTGGAGCAACAATGGTTTCGTGTAAAAAAATATATATATTTATTTATTTACGACTTATTTTATACAAGTGGCGAAGTTAAGGCATAACCGCCTTGTCTTACACTTAATCACTGGTA
The DNA here is from genome assembly GCA_002778355.1 of Clitarchus hookeri. NCBI lineage: Eukaryota > Metazoa > Arthropoda > Insecta > Phasmatodea > Phasmatidae > Clitarchus > Clitarchus hookeri. Next base: position 409,478 of record NQII01001427.1, read on the forward strand.
GGTGTGTTGTCTTTTTTGTTTTCTTTATGCATCATTTTCACAAGTGGAATTGTGCTGGACGATGCCGCTGGTCGGCGGGTTTTCTCTGGGATCTTCCATTTCCCCCACCCTTGCATTCTAGCATTGCTCCATTCTCACCTGATTTTACCCTCATCGGCTCTCAAGACCTCGTTCTCGTTTTTAAGAGCTGCCCAAATCGCTCAACTCAACTCAACTTTATGTATCAATCCATTATAGGAAATTTTTTATTACATTATGCAGTTTATTGTGATATCAAGAAGTTCTGTACTGTACTTCTTTGGCTCTGGCACATTAATCAATATGAAAATGCAATTATTATTATTATTATTATTATTATTATTAATACTTAGTAATAATTTATATAGTTAACTTAAAATTTAGAACCCTGCATTACCTGTCAAATGCAGTTCTTGGTGAAATGTGAAATTGCTAGATAACTCTGGGTAGTTTCAGTTTCTTTAAATAGGGATTTGTTAATGATTTATCAGTGTCGGCTCAAATGTGTGGCAATTTCATCTTGCCACATACACATACCTTGCCACATATTTCATCTTGTGTCATAAGATGAATGGAAAACATTTTCAAAACGTAGGTAATTTATACCTTGACTTGGCTTTGCATTTCTTGTATAAATTGTTTTTAATATTTTAAACCTTGGTTCTCTCTATGTACTAGCAAGCTGGGGGAGGGGGAAATTAATGTGTTAATGTGTGCAACTTCATTTGTAGCATTAGATGAATTGTCACCTGTTTGTCACGTGATAACAGCATTCACAAAATTTGAATCTAACATAGTTAAATATACACAGATTACCTTGAATTTTCTGTCTTTCTAGTGCAAAGTGATTTTCAAATAAGTTTATTTTAATTAATTTGATTGTGCTTTCAAAAATTGAATTTAAGGAAAGCAGCTTTGACATGATGTAGGACATATGCAAAATCTGTGCAAAATAGATCTCTCATACTAAAGCTCATGCGAGAATATCTCTTGCTAGACAGATCTCAAACGAAAGCAGGAGATTGAGCCTTTCCTATTTTCAGGAAACGAGTGATTCTATTGGCCGATCTCTGCTATTCACGTGACCATCTATATATCAACCAGAGTGGTAGGAGGAGAGGAGAGAGTATAGCTGTGTGAAGAGGAATCAGGCGAAAAATATTCATTGTGAAGTACTCTTGAAAATTTGTTTTTGGAAATGAAGTGGAGTTCAAATAGTGTTGTGAGATTGTTGGACGAGTACAAGAAATATCCTGTTTTTTTTTAAATCTACTACTTTACTTTAAATAGCATTTATTTGTGAGATTTAATTAATAAAATTATGGCTGATTAAGATAATCTGAAGCCATAAACTTTTCTCATGCAAGGATTGATATGCTGCAAGTTTGATCTGTGAACTTGTTTCTCATGAGATTTTCGTTATATTCTGGCTTGAAATTTCTCTTGGGAGGTCTTGTATGAGATTCATTTTACATCATGTGAAAGCAGTTTTAGTGCAGTGCTTGAAGGAGTTGTTATACTATCACTAAATCCATAGTTTTGAACATGTCCTGCTTGTGCTTCTATGTCAACATTGATTCCATGGTAGGTATGTAAGTAATGTATCTGAAAATTCAGATTCCAGGTAATTCAGTGGAGACTATAATGAAACAGTTTCAAGTAGATGAAACTACGCCCGTACCACCACGAGTTGCTTCAACGATAAGGGAACATCTGTGCATTGATGTTTACCTGGTACGTAAGTAACCACTCTTAATTATATTTATCTGACCGTAACTTAGTACAGGGGGAAGTGTAGCTTCTACAGTATTACACATATTGTTTTGACACCATTGATACTGTATTATGTTGCCACACCATTAAAACACAGCATGAAATATCATAAGGGTGAATGATCTAAACGTAATGAAATGACTAAAAAAAATTCCGGATATTAGACATTTCTGAACTAATTTTAATAAACATGTTGGCAATAATTTTTCAATGCACTTTTGCATTGCATGTATGCAACTCCAGAAAAAAATACACCTTTTCTCAAAAAAAAAATTATTTTTATGTGTTTCTCATACAGTAATTAAATCATCTAAGAAAGCAAGTAGAAAACAAATGTGATACATGTTCAATTATTGTTGTGTTAGAAGCAACATAGTGATTCAAAAGAAGGTGGATTTGTAAAGGTTCCTAGAGTACAGATTTTTTAACTAGAGTTAAATTTAAGGGAGTGTTCTTTCAAGCATCAAGTTGAGCTGAAGTTTTGTGGAAGGTTGTGTTAAGTACTGTATTACTAATATTTCTTGTTTTCCTGTTACAACAAAAAATATTTGACCTTGCCCAAGTTCATTATGTAAATTCTGTATTTCAAATGTAAAAAAATTTTGCTGAGTTCAGTAGCTGCTTGTGTCTACGACAAGTTTTAAGTTTGCCTTACGTCAAATAAAAAAGAGCCTTGTTAGTATCTGTTACAAAAAAAATTAGCGCGTGTCTAATCTGACGTGCAACTAGAGATATGTTGTAGACAAAATTATACTGAGCCTACCACAATGACAGTGATAACTACAGTAGAACCTTATTATAATGTCTGCCTATTAAAATAGATACATTTCTTCTGAATAAACTGGTATCCTGGACGTCCCATTGTATCAGGGATTGGCAGCTCCACTCAGAGAATCTCAGCCCTTGTAGTATGCCCACCTTCAACCTTGAGTACAGCAACTTTCGTCCTACGTCAAGGACACTGGCCACTTCCTTAAACGCTTGAGACACCTGGGTCCCATTCCCCAAGATGCATATATGGTCACCATAAATGTCATATCTCTCTATACCAACATTCCCCACTCATCTGGACTGCCGGCCATAGAATATTACTTCAAGTAAAAACTCCCACACAGCATTCCTTGCTGAACTCGCCAGGTTAACCCTCAACAACAACAACTTCAGATTTCAAGACACACACTACCTTCAGGTCAAAGGCACAGCGATGGGTACATGTATGGCCCCATCCTTTGCCAATCTGTTTATGAGCAGGTTAGAAGAAAACTTCCTCAGTCACCAACCAACCCAACCACACTGCTGGATGCGTTTCGTGGACGACATCTTCATGATATGGACTTCCACTAAAGACAGTGTAATTGACTTTCTGAACAATTTAAACTCACACAGTTCACACAAGTTCACCGGGTCATATTCCAAAACACATGCCATATTCTTGGATGTTGAACTTACTCTCCACAATGGCACAATTCAAACTGCTGTACACTCCAAACCCACCAACAGCCTCCAGTACTTACATTTCGACAGTTACCACCCATACCATGCCAAAAAATCCTTACCCTCCAGTCTTGCCACAAGAGCCAAACGTATCTGCTGTACCAACAGTGATCTCAACAAACAGTGTGAACAAATAACCAGAGCATTCCTCGACATGGGCTACCCTAGGCACCTTGTCCACAAACAGATCCAGCAAGCCATCTCAAATACCAGAACACAAACCAAGGTCAACAACTCTGTTATACCTCTGATGGTCCTATATCATGAAGGCCTAAGTAAACTCAGATACATTCTCCACTCTGGATACAAAATTCTGGTTTCCTCACTACAAACACAAGACCCTCTCCAAACCGCCCAAATTGGTCTTCAAAATGCAACTTAATCTCCGCAACATACTGCTTCGTCCAAAGCTGCAGCCCACCACAATTGCCAACCAAACTATCACTCCCAAAGGATCCCACCCCTGCAATAGCTCATGCTGTGGCTCCTGTGCCATCCACCAACCCTCAACTTCTTTCAATAGCAGACTCACTAGATGTACATACCCCATCCAAGGCCACTACAACTGTGCAACGGAAAATCTGATTTATCAGCTACAGTGCCAACACTGTAATGCACTGTAATTGCCTCACCGCCAACACACACAGGCAGAGAATGATTAGCCACAAAACAGACACCAAACAAGCCATAACTGGTCACATCAATAACCTACAAGACAAATCAGTTGCAGTACCTGCAGCGACACACAACAAAGATTTTGATTCCTGCTACAGTACCAGAGTTGTGAGAACCCTACCACCTTCAAGCAATAGCTCAGACGCTGGAAATTAGCTCACCAATGTATAACAAAATCCAGGCAGCCGCCAGGCCTCAACATAAGATAATCACATCTCCTAACCACACTCATCAGTTATACCTGCAATTTTTCCATTTTCCCGCCCCACCCTAGTTTACCACCTGGCCGCTAGGTTTACTACTAACAACGCCCTTCCACCATACTGCAGTGTCCTACAACTCGCCGCCTGATGAAACTGGCTTAGCCAGCAAAACGTCGCGATCACGCAACCACGTGGAAAATGTGTCTTCCTTCTTTGTGTGTGTGTGCCTGTCGACAAGTAATACACTGTGAGTACTTGAATTCCTGTCCTTTTATATATTTAAAGTGGTAAATTGTTACTGTTCACCAATTCCTACTAACAGTGGAAGTAGCTTTTTATGAGGACGTCCACTACAAACTGCCGCTTTTGACCAATTTTCACAAAGAATCGAGAATCAGGAAATAACATATATGAAATAGTAAAGTTTCATTTTAAATTTCCCTAGTTTTTTTTTTGTTGTTGTACATGCATTTGGCCCAATCAAACACAGCAGTTGTTACAGTGTGTGGGGCTTCGAATGTGTTGTGCTGTGCATCCGCATCTGTGCATCCTTATCACAAAGGAACTACAACAGCAGAGGATGCATGGTGATTGCTGTTCTAGTGGCCGGCAGGTCAACGACCTTGCTTGCGCTTGGTCTTTTGACAACAGTAAATTTTAATGAAATTTTGCAGGTATTTTTTAAATTTTCACGATGCGTTGAAACACACTGCAGTCCCTAATGTTATTAAAATTTGCAGGCTTTTCAACCGTGTTTTAGTATATATTTTTGCAGCAATTTTGTATTCTACGTATTTTTTGCCAAAATCACACACGTTGCTTCAACATACACTGAAGAGCCAAAAAAACTGGTACACCTACCTAATATCATGTAGGGCCCCTGCGAGCACGCAGAAGTGCCGCAAGACGACATGGCATGGACTCGACTAATGTCTGAAAGTATGCAGGAGGCAATTTACACCATGAATCCTGCAGGGCAGTCCACAAATCCATAGGAGTGCGAGGCGGTGGAGATCTCTTCTGAACAGCACGTTGCAAGGCATCCCAGATATGCTCAATAATGTTCATGTCTGGTGATTTAGGTGGCCAATAGAAGTGTCTAAAGTCAGAAGAGTGTTCCTGGAGCCACTCGGTAGCAACTCTCGACGTGTGGGGTGTCGCATTGTCCTGCTGGAATTGTCCACGTCCGTTGGAATGCACAATGGACATGAATGGGTGCAGGAGGTGATCGGACAGGATGCTTACGTATCTGTCACCTGTCAAAGTCGTATCTAGACGTATCAAGGGTCCCATTTCATGCCAACTGCACAGGCCCCATACCATGACAGAGCCTCCCCCCCAGCTTGAACAGTCCCCTGTTGACATGTAGGGTCCATGGATTCCTGAGGATATCTCTATACCCGTACACGTCCATCCGCTCGATACAATTGGAAACGAGACTCGTCAGACCAGGCAACGTGTTTCCAGTCATCAACAGTCCAATGGCAGTGTTGGTGGGACCAGGCGAGGCGTAAAGCTTTGTGTCGTGCAGTCAACAACGGTACACGAGTGGGCCTTCGGCTCCGAAAGCCCATATCAATGATGGTCCATTGAATAGTTTGCACTCTGGCACTTGTTGATGCCCCAGCATTGAAATTTGCGCCAATTTTAGAAAGGGTTGCACGTCTGTCACGTTTAATGATTCTCATCAGTCGTCGTTTGTCCCGTTCGTTCATGATCTTTTTCCGGCCGCAGCGATGTCGAAGATATGATGTTTTACCGGATTCCCGATATTCACGGTACACTCATGAAATGGTTGTACGTGAAAATCCAAATTTTATTGCTACCTCGGAGATGCTATGTCCCATCTCTCGTGTGCCGACTATAATGCCACGTTCAAACTCACTTAAATCTTGATAACCTGCCATTGTAACAGCGGTAACCGATCTAGCAACTTTGCCAGACGCTTGTTGTGTTATATGGGCGCTGCCGACCGCATCGCGTTACTCTGATCGGTTCCATCTCTCTGTTATTTGCATATGCACGCTTATACCAGTTTTTTTGGCTCTACAGTGTACAAAACATTCTACCCTTCTCAACCCCCCTCCTCCCTGCCTCCCCCGCCGCTCCCAGACTCCTCTTAATTTATTAGTACTGTAAATGGTAAATGTTATTGAAACAAAGCGTTTATGTTTTTCACTATAACAGTGATTATGTAATTGCTTGACAATAAGCAGAAGGATAAGCAAACGGAAGTAAGAAAAAACTACAAAGGGTTTTCCTAAGTGCTCACTTTACTGTACACAGTCTACACATAGTGTGATATAAGCTGACTCAGTTTCTATTAATTTTAACGAAATTGCAAGTCAGTATAAAAGCCACAGGTTGTCAACAGCCGTTCACAAAATCAAGCCGTTAAGTAAAGGTTGTCAAATCGGAGTCCAATAAACTTAATAAGTCGTCAACAGACAGTAAATAAAAGCCAAGAGAAACCTTATTCATAATAACACAAGCAAAGCGAGCGTGAGCACAGTAGCAGAATAAACATGTGACGGTAGTCGTGTTGCATGCAGAAACATTCAGCCACCTGAAATGTGGAGGGTTGGCAGAGCAAATAGGCATTTGTTAGGACTGATGGTCTAGGGGGAAGGGATATCTATTTTTAGATATGTCCTACATCCAGTACAGTGCTTGCCAAGAGAAATGCAATGTGTAGCAAAGCAACCAAATAAAGTGCAACAAATTTACTTTTTCCCTTATTTCCCTCAAATTTTCGACTCCTCCTTCACCCTCCACCCCCCTTCACCCAATTTTTTATGGTTCCGGTACAAATGGGGTTGATATAGAGAGATCCTTCTATGTCACATTAAATGTCATTCAACTTAATAAAAATAAATATTTTTTTTAACTAAGTTAATAAATATTAATGGTTTCTTGTTCTTTGTAAACCGTTTGTTATGTGTATGTTTCTCTCCAGAATGCAGAGGAAGGTTTCTCTGAATGGTACCAGATGTTTCACAATGGCAGACCTCAAGAACCTGTTCGTCCATCAGGAGATGTACCTTTTACTCGTCAAGTAGCTTTTGAGCACTTACGAAATAATCATGAGACTGAATTGGAGCTGTGGAAGATAACAATGGCACAGCAAACAAAGGTATCATATTAGCAAGTGCTACTTCTCAGCGTCGCAGTATTAAAAGGGTGGTTCAATAAGTAAGGTTCCTGTGATAACAGTTCCTTTCATGTTAGGGAAATTGTTTTTCACACATGTACGCACTTCTCATGATGCATTGCTGATGTGTTCTGGGATGCGCAAGGTCTCTGCTGCAAGGAGAACCAGTCACACCAACAGATACGATCCTGTGCAGCACTACAATGCTTTAAGAGTGGCAATTCACGGGAAGATACCAGGTCGTCAACTTAGAAGTGTTACATTTTGTCATGATAATGTGTTACACTGCTCTGACAACACAAGAGCTTCTGTAGTCTTATCATTACAGTATTGTGGAGCATTCTCTTTACTGTCCGAATTTTGTTCCGTTCTTTTTCCATTTTTTGAACCACTAATGACACTGCTCTGTGGAGGGTTGTTTCAAGATGATTCAGGTGTGCATGGCACTGTCAGAGATTGGTTGGAACATCAATGTCCTGCTTTATATTGAAAGGGAATCTTCAAGCTGGTTTCATGCTGGGTTTGGTGTACAAATTTGCTATGATATGTAAGAAAGTTGGAAAAAGTGTGACATTCACCATCTCAAATAACATTGTGCATACATTATGCCTTCAAACTGTAGTTAACAAGGAACCTTGGTTACTGATCAGCCCATATACTTTTACCAGTGTTCTTCCGCTTGTTGTTTGGGATTATTCATTCATTCATTCATTCATTCATTTTACAGAAATTCTAAAAACTTAAAACTTAGATACACACATGCACACAAGCGCGTGCTCGCAAACACACACAGTTATGTACCAACATTATTCATTTAGTTTTTAATATTTAATACTACATATAATTTAAAAGTTCTACTAATACTTACTATTCTTAAAAAATGCAGGTATTGTGGAATAAAAAATTTATTTAATAACGTTACTGTTATTACACAAAGGTAACTCTTTGTTGTAAATACGATCTTACAAAAGCTGCAACACACAGTAGCCACTTTCAGTACAATTATATCTAATATAGGTACAGGATTTTTGGAATTTCAGGTCAAATCACTGTTGTGGCGCGTGACGTCTGGTTAGAATTGGCAGTGACGTCACCGTCGGACAAAGGTTCCTTTGGTGCCGGACAGAGACCCTCACTGAGGGGGAGTTTGGATGATCATTCGTTTGGCTGTGACAATGCCGAGGTATAGGATGGGGCAGGTAGCCTTCGACTCGGCACAAAGTCGGGTGTGGCGAGGACGGCTTTACGCACAGTAGGCTTTGACAAGGGCACTCTGTTACCTGCAGTGGGTTTCACTCGGGGTAGATCCTGGCTCGGCAGCTGCTGGCTGGAACGAGGGCTGTAAGTATGGGTACTGGTAGTTACAGTCATAGACGAACTATGAGTGGGTGAGGATCTCCGGCAATCTTCTGGGGCGGCTGGAAAAGGGAACTAGGGGGGACTGGGATGTGAGGCCTCGACATTTGGCGGACGGCTTCAGCCCGGTCCGGGGGAGGGGGCTACTAAGGGCGGACGGCAATGGATTGTATAGCAACCAACTAGGTTTGGAGGCAGTAGCTGCCTTCTTAGCTCTCCACCCTGTACCGCTTCTATGGGTGAAGGGCATACGGAAAGTTACTAAGGTCTGCCACATGGAGGAGGAGCAGGCGATGAGTTTCCTTGTTAAAGTGTAACCAGAAGAGGTTAGACGAACCAGAATCAGTCCTGTCTCTCCAACCGGCAAAGTTCAACATGGTGGATGGAGTGGCTTACCTGATCGAGGTGTCTAGCAGCTTTGTCGCATGTGTTCCTAGTGGTTGTGGCTCTACCTTACAAGTACTCTACAAAGTACTGGAGTACTTGGTTCAAGGTACAAGTGGCCGTCGACTGTATTATGTTTGGCTACGTGCGTGCGCCCGATTAAGGGTAGCTCGCAGTCCTACACTAGTTTCAGCAATATTGGTATCAAGATGCTGTCTCCTGCTTCTTCTTTGTGGATTGACGTCTACGAGGTATAAAGTAACAATCACCCTAGAATGAGTACGTGGGGTTAAGAAAAGAACACTTGTTTATTCCTCAGAGGAATATACATGGTGGCTCGTACTATATCCTAGTTATCAATTGTGCTGAAATCGGCAGAAGTAAACTACGTTAACCAGGTGAAGGGACCTAGGGCAAAACTAATCAAGAGGAGATTGGGCTAAGTAGATATGACAGTAACTGAACCCTAACTAACCTACATTTGTTTGTTCTTAAGAGTCTCGGGGGGGGGGAAGGTGGAGAAGCCTTCTTCGGGGCTCGCTGGGCGCTGGTCTAAAAGACTTCTGGAAGGCGGTGGGTCTTTCGTGAGGAAAGCAGTAGGCAGAGAGCTCCAGCACACGAAGTGGTGGAGCGAGCTGCCGAGTATTCAACTGGTATTCTGGGGCTGCACTCCGGCGTATATAGTTGGCTGGCACGGTTCCTTCGACTGGTCTGGTATCTTTGGGCGTGAGCTCTTCCCTTAGCAGCGCTGGCCGCATTCTCTCGGGGGAGGCTGGAAGTAACTGTTTTCCCTCTGTGTGGGTTGCGTCTCTGTCACCGGCTTAGGAGCAGCGCTTGGCTTACATTGCCGGCTTCTGTCACACGTGGGGGTGATTACAAGACACGTGACGTCTGACATAATGGCATAGACGGCTTCGGTTGCTATGTCGTTAGCTGCCCCTTGTCTAGGAGTGTGCTGGTTGGCTCTGGGTTCAAGCCCTGCTCGGGGTGACGTGACATCGCATGTAAATGAGGCGGAGTCGTAAATAAATATTATGCCGGTACGCATCATGCATCAGTTTATTGATTCTTTACTAAAAATGGAAAAGAAAACATATGGTGACCTATGATGTACAGTGATATTAAAGGTGATACAAAGCCTTGAAATTTGAAGCTGCTGTTTGTGATATATACTCTGGTCTGGGACATTTTAGGAGGAGGGAGGGGGTACATGTTGAGACCAGAGTAAAAATACAAACCCCATTTTCAAAAAACTGTTGAAATTCGCAGCAAAAAGAAAGAATACTGTATTTGGAAAATTATCCTCCTCTGTAACATTTTTTATACTAATAATTAAAATTTCATTATTTGGGAATTTGTCTCAATTCATCTGTTAAAAAGATGGAAAAAAATTTCTGCCACAGCATGTTGTTAAATATTTTTATTGAGATTGCTATAGATACATTATTTATTAAGAAATCTAAGGGTGTGGCAATAATGTAGTTTTTATTTGGTGTGAACGGGAGTGGGGTATAAATTCTGTGCCAGGGTGTCCACTCACAGGAAAAACGGGGAAAAGTCAGTGAATTTCATGCGACAGGGAAATGTCTGAATTTTCACCTGGGTCAGGGAAAATGTAAATAAAAATAATACCTACGCTGTAAAAGTTTTCAGTTGTGTGAATACAGGATGATGTAATTGTAAGCATACCTGTGTGTTTTAAAATTTAAATTATTAAGTTTGTGAACTAATAATAATATGTCTTTGCCAAGTATTATAAGGCCTATAGGAACAATATAAAGTATTTTTGGGACTTGTAATGGGTACTGCGTGTATCGTCAGAAATATCAATGAGCTTGATCAAATGTTGACCCTGGTCTGTTGCAATGTAATTACTTCAGCTTCACTGATAGTATATTTGGTTCTGTCAGCTGTGGAAAAATATGGTATTGGAAGGTTTTGATCCCGAAAATAGGTTGGGGAAAATGGTAAGATTCTGCCTGGAAAACAGGGAAAAGTCAGGAAATTCCAAAATGGAATTTCAGTGGACATTCTGTGCCTTGTACCCCACCCACAAAATTTGCAGGGATATAATGTACCCATGCACTACTCTGTTCCTGTACCCCTGGATACACACAGAAACGTATGTTACAACCACATGTAAAGGGGTTGCAGTGGTATGGTGATGAGACCATTCGCCTCCCACCACTGTGAACAAGGTTCAGTTTTTGGCAAACTACTCCCAGAGTTTCGTACGTGGGAAGTGTGTCTGATGCTGCCCCTGGCTGCAGGGTACTTATGTTTCACTAATATTACATTCCACGGTTACTCCATCTCCACCTCATTTCACCTTCACGAGCTCTGGAGGCATCAGCTAAGAACACTCAAATCTCTCATGAACAATAGTAATTACAATTAAATCTTGTAAAAAAGAAATTGTTTATGTGCGTGTATACATGTATGTGTTTTTGTGTGTGTGTGTGTGTATGCGTGTGCGGCCGCGCACACGTTTTGCTTGTAAAGCATGATGACCGGATTACAATTACAACTGCTTGTAGGACTGTATGTTTTGTGATGTTAGGATGTTCAAGCCATGCAAACTAAAAATTCTATCATCATATTATGAATGGAAACTTGGAATTTGATATTTTTTAAGTGAGTTTAACTGTATTCCTCTAATTTAATGATTTTTGTTTTAGTACAGGAAGTATTGACTTTAGCATTAAACAGTACTAAAAAAAAATTATTTTGTGGAAATAATAGTTGAAAGTTCTTAGTTAAGTGCATATTTGTTGTGTGTGATCGTAAAGTATGGTTTTTCGGAACGGACAATAGACAGTGAAGAGTCTGCTGTACAATGTGCTGATGTTCCCAAACGGAGGTTGGATGGTCGATGAAGAACCATGGTCGGAATGGGGTGAAGGAGTTGGAGAAGAACTTCAGAATCGGGAACAGCAGATGAACAGCCTGCGTCAAATTTATATTCACAAGGTAAGGAAATGGCAACAGGCCTGTTAACTGTGTGCAGAATAGTGTTCTGAAAGTATTTTATTGTCTGAATACTAGATTTCTGGAATACATTGTGGCTATAATTAAATTTGAGTTGTGACTGATAATTAGGGGTTTGCAAATACTCAGATTGTCAAGTCGAGTTTCTGACCAAAAGTCAGTCAGCTTTGGAAAGCTTCATAATATTTTGTCAGGTTTCAAGTTAAAGCCGCGGTGGTTCGTTTCCCGTGTTTGTTTGTCGAGCAGACGTGTGCTTTTGAAGGTTATCGAATGGACATCTGCTGTTTACGTTGTAACAGGAGTCAGTTTACCGTCTAGTTTCGAAAGTTGTTGTTTTGGTTATGCGGCCGTTGCGGGTACAATAACATGTTGTGAGCGCGGGACACAGCGTAGTTTTGGATGACGCTACTGGCAGATGCCGGAGGCCATGCACTTATCTTAGGAGAAGGGGGAGATAGGCCTGCCTAATATATATACTGGTGGTGCCTATCGCCTAGAGAGAAAGTCACCAACCGTCGAAGAAGACACGTCGGGCGTGAGAAGACGCACCAGCCCGAAAGGGCGTGGGTCGTTAGGGTGCCAGGAGGGAACGAACATCCCTCCTGCCTCAGTAACTTAGTCGTGCGATGTAAGTTTGAGACATTAATAAACCGTAAACTACTGTGGCGCTGTTTTCTGCACTGGTATAACTGATTGTAAAAGTTCGTACTCTGTAAACTGGAAAGTCGTCTGTGCACTGTGAAACTTCAATGATAAATAAAGTATAAAGCAAACTAATCTGAAACTTCATCTTTTTAATTAATCGGCGTCACCTGGTACTGAGTCTCGTATTCTACCTATGAGCAAGCCGTGGCAACGTAAACATTTGGCAGGGTAATACTTCCGCAACGTTACAAGATGGCGCCCAACGGTGCGGCTGCATTATTATAAATACGGTAGTAAAGAAGACGGAACATTACAAGGTCTAATAATTTACGTAAACGATGTAACTCAAATCTAGAAAGCCCAACTGAACACTTACCTCAAGGTAGTATAATTAAACAACAAAATACTGCATCTTAACTTATGAACCTTCTTGGTACTTTTTATTTTATTGATGTGACGTCGCAGAGACAACCTCAAACAAGAAATACCATATTTCATTTGCCGCTAAGGAAATAGGTTATTATGAATATACACAACATGCAGTAATACTATTTATTGTGCCATTATTATTTTGTGAGAAAATGTTATGGTCAGAAAACGTAAAACATTGGCAATCACGTATAGATTTACAGGTTTTAGGTAATGCATTGTGAGTTTTACATACCGCCATGCCTATTAATTTGGCTTGTGATACTAATAATACAAATATTTGTGATGTGTATCCAATATTAACGTAATTTTTCCAATAATTTTTCACCAGTCCCCAAAAAATTAATTATTATATAATTGTACCGAACATTTAACTCATACGCATTGTGTGTAATGACATTTTCCTTGAATAAAAAATTTTTACACTTTAAATGTTTTTTTAATAATTTGATGTCAAATACAATATTCTTTTGTTTTGTTGCAGCCGTAATAACACATACTAAGTTGTACAGAGGAAAAAATTACAGCTTAAGCTAATGCCGAGGGCTACTGCTTGTCATATATGTAATCACCAAATAACAGTTCATACATTTTCAATAAAATGTTAAAAACTTGCACAGAATTATTAATTTTTAATTTTTTTTATATATATTTATAAAGTTTTTTATTTAGTGATTACATATATGTCCCACAGTAGCCCATGGGATTAGTTTACTTTTAAAATTCTTTCATCTTTATAACTTAGTCTTTGTTATTGTGGCTGCAACAAAATAGAAAAATTCTGTATTTGACATCAAATTATTTAAAAAATGTAAAGTTCTAATAATAATACTAGTAGAGCTAAAGTAATAATATTTATATTTTGATAGTGTTTGTGTTGCTATTACTATGTTGTTATGCCTGTATGTTAGTAGCAGCTGTATATCGTAATGTAAACAATATGTGTGCATTGCCCAGCTTTAAACACATTTACAAATTGCTAACGACTCAGTAACATTGTATTAAAAGGAATTACAAGACAACACTTCACCTCAAAAATGAATACAGGTAAGATACCGAAGCAGGCATCAAGTCATTCCATTTCTCAAATCTACTAGCAATAAAACTATCAAAACTACCATGGAATATGTTATTTAATTTGACGAAGTTGATGCTAATAACACATAAATGTGTTTTCAGAATTTATTGCTTTACTTTGATAAGTAGAAAATAAATAAAGAAATAAGTTCTGTCCTTGTGTGTAATTCATGTTGCTATAAGAAGAGACATGATAATTAAATACACTTCCCTTACAGTATGTATTCGAGGGAGGAAAATAAAAAATTTCATTGCCTAGTTTAAAATTGATAAATAGGCTTTGACATGCTCACTAATGTAATTTCACATGTCTGCTGAAGAAGATTTCTTACACCTTCTTTAAACAGTAATGATGTGCTGATTAATGCCTTATTTGCAAATTTAGTTTATAGGTAATTCGGTGATACAAGTTTGTGGGGTACGTTATGCACCAGCTTCGTGAACACAGATTTTCTCTACCACTGGGGTGAGTCATTAAAGCCATTGGCAAAATTACAAAGTTCCATGAATGAAGTAAACAACTTCTCAAAATTCAGAAAAAATTAAAATTTCATTTTTCTGTGTTGCTACACTACCAAAAAGCGTGCAAGGTTTGATAATTACGGCCACGTCAGCTGGTGACGTCGTTTGGGAAATACTGCCAAAAATTTGCATTGTAAAAAAACTGAAAAAAATCTAATTAAATAGTGCAGAGACCTCTTCTTAATATGTATCGCCTCTTTCCTGACACTTAACTAATTCTTGATGCCCATATCTACTTCCTAAATCTTAAGATTGCACAGCGAAAACGAAAATTAAAATTGCTGTGGCAATTAAAAATATTTAAGCCATTTTAAAAGCAACCAAGAATGTCACCTCGAGCAAAAACATTACAAGCGTGATACACCAAAGACATTATAAGCTAAAACATACTTCCTTGGCACTCAGATTATTAATAAAACCAGACAATACAATTACATTAAGTTAAAATTGATAATTAAATGGGTATGTGTAGGAGACATTAAATTAAGTTCATTCAAAATTCAAGCAGAGGGCAGTACTTATCAACTGAAAAAATGTAAACAAACAGGAGATTATTAAATTACATAAACAGAAATAAAACATTTACAAACAATCTGTTACCACAACTGGTACAAACTGAAATAAAAATTTATTCAAGGAAAATGTAATCACATACAATGTGTACGAGTTGAACAATGTTTGGTACAAATATAAAATTATTAATTTTTTGGGGTCCAACATGCTTTACAAAAACAAATGTAGATCCAGAATGGCAACTGAAAAATGGTGCAGCTCAGGTAATCTGAAATAAAAATTACGTAAATAAAATACGTGATTTTGAACATGATTTGTATACGTAGTGATTGTAAATAGTGTGTGACTGAATTGTTTTCCTTAGTAAAAATCGGTAACATAATGCACCTGAAAAAAATTATATGCATGTCACTACTAGCACTCCCACGCGATTAGTATTTTAACTAATACCTTGTTAATAATTATAAGCACAAAATGTACTAAAGCGCCAATTGGAACACACGTGCGCTCACCTCTCTCTCCTCCCCCCTCTTCCCCTCTCTTTCTCTCTCTCCCTTCCCCCTACCCCT
>NQII01001427.1:435148-493222 GCA_002778355.1 Clitarchus hookeri
AATCATTTTGCGGCATGCCAATTACGAGTTACAATACTACAATCCAATCCATGTATTTTATCGCTGTGGACTTGCAAACATATTTTTAGTCAGTTTTTATTACATTTTTACTAGGATTTTTGTATTTTTTCAACAATTTTTACGATTTTTATTATTTTTTGATGGTTCCTGAGAATAGCCTCGCAAAATCGCTACCTCGTTTGATTCAGTACTCGTAAATTCGGGGTTCTACTGTAGTGTAAAAGGGCTGGCTCTCTTTTAATTCAATTTAAAGAAATCGCAAGTCAGTATAGAAGGTGCATGTCGTTTACAATTGTTCATAATATCAAGCTGAAAACGTTACCAAATCAGAGTCAAAAAAATTACTCAGAATAAGTTGTTAACAAACAGTAATTGAGAACCAAGAGAGAGCCAATTTGTAATAACAAGTAAAGTGAGAAGACAAGCGAGCGAAAACACAATGGCAGGATGATAGTCGCGTCAGGTGCGGAAACAATCAGTGGCAGGTAGAGGTTGGGTGGAGCAAATAGGTATTAGCTAGCACTGGCAGCCTAGAGGGGTTGGTATCTATTTTTAGATATGCACTACATTCACTACACCAATAGAAAGAGCTCACCAAGAGAAACGCAATGTGCAGCAACCAAAAAAGTGCAACAAATTTAATTTTTTCACTCGAATTTTTTACGGTTCCTCAAAACAAGCTGTTATATAAATATGGGGTTGATGTAGATGGGTTCGTGTGGCTTGAAGAGGTACTACTCATTTCAGCCGTCAAGGAGCTAGCCACTTATCCTACCTGTATTCCGTGTTTCGACCCCAATGAGAACATGTGGGTAATCAGATAGAAAGATTTAATAGGAGAGGAGAGTGTTGGTATTACAGGCAGTGAGGGTGGATTACTGACCAAGGCATGCTGAAGCAGAGAGGAATAGCCTTTTTTCTTCATTAGTGACTATGCGTGTATTGTGTTCCAATCGGTGACACAAGTTGACCACCAGTATTTCAGACTGTGAAACATTTTAGATGTGTGTGTCTGTTTTAGGTCAAGATGGTATCAATCATGTTTCGTGTGGTTAATAAGGAGGTACAAAAAAAATTTTGAGAGGCATGACAGGTGTGTTAAGATGTTGGTGTGGTAAGAAGAATCACCCTCCCCCAAAGATGGGTCTTGGAAATGTGCTTGGTATGTGGTTTAGATTATAATGGCTTTCAAAAATCACAAAATCATAGCTAACACTGCAGTGTAGAGGTGCTTCAGTATGACATCCCCAAACTCATTGGACCACAAATGTTACTTCCCTCAACAAGGAGATGGTAGCAATAAACTGGTGATTTGATATTTGAAATACTGCCTTGGAGATGTACCATGGTATTGGCTGGCAGTTACACCGAGATGATGATTGACATGCTGAGGAATAACATAGATAAGGGTAGCTGGCATTTATGGATTAGCATGTGTTACACGGTCCCTTGGTATAAAAGAGTTTTGGACTGCAATGAAAAAAGAAAAACAAATATTTAATGTTGTTGTTGTTGTTGTGTGTGTGTTTTTTTTTCCCCCCACAATTATTTACAAATGCAAGGTCAGCATTTGTCAGAATATATGTACTTACACTGTCCAGATCATATGTCGTGTGTTGCACGTTTGACGAAGTTGTCTCCTAGAGCTGCATCATTTGAATATTTGTAAAAAAAAAAAAAAGGCAACATTATAATGCTTGGAATTCTCTTAGCTCTGTTTATCACAAGTCATCTTAACCTGTAGGTTTGGGTTCTACCCAGGATATTTGGAAATCTTTTTATTCTAATATCATTGTAGTATTTTGTATAAATTTAATTACAATGATAAACAGAAAATTAAAAT
Source organism: Clitarchus hookeri (assembly GCA_002778355.1). Taxonomy (NCBI): domain Eukaryota; kingdom Metazoa; phylum Arthropoda; class Insecta; order Phasmatodea; family Phasmatidae; genus Clitarchus; species Clitarchus hookeri. The sequence continues at coordinate 437,013 of NQII01001427.1, forward strand.
CTTATTCCATTTATAACTTTGTAGGCAGGAAGTTTCAAAGTCACACTTCTTTTTCCCTGAGCACATGTTATATTTTGCATTGCAGGTTTTCACTAAACAACAGCTGCGAGAACTGTGCTTGAATATTTGTAATTCATCACTTTCCTTGTTAGACAAGGGACAAGATTCATGGGGCTTCCCCTCAACTTCGTAGCCATAACCTTGGCTTGTGATTTTCAGTGTGGGGTTAACCCGGAACAGGGCAAGCAAAGACTTCATTGAAGATACAACCAACTGCCAGTTTTATTCTGATAGTGCAATTTTGTCTTATTTTAATGTTTTTGTATGAAAACATGATGTACATATTTCTGTATGTGTTTTATCTTGATAAAGTTCTTTTACAGTATAAACAGAGTTAACTTTCATTATCATCACTGTTGGCTTCTGTTACCATAACATCGGGATTATGGATGATGAGTGGAAACAGAACTCCCTCCCCTATTCATATTTATAGTCGATCCAAGGTATCTTTATACTTTTGAATACATACCTTTGAAAAATCACTTGTAACATGTTGGAATGTTTTCTAAACAAATCATATATGGCAACCATTTTATACTGTCATTTACATTAAAAGAATTGTATTTTAATCACTATAATTTAAAACAAAGAAGTGCTGTGTTTGCAGTGGGTAGTATGACATAGATTTCTTGTGTAATGTTATTCAGGTGAATTTTGGTATGCTACTTTTAAGTAAAAATTTCTACTGAATTGTATCTTTTCATGTAACGTTGGTAGAAAAGCTTTTTATTGTGGTGTATTGAAAATATTTACTGTTTGTTGCCTGAGCACTGTAGTAATACAGTGCAAAGATTCCTTTTGGTTGTTTTACTGGGAGGAAGAAACTTGTATAGGTGGAACATGTTGGCCGCGTCCTGCCTCCTTGTTTGTGGAAGAAAATGAAGATGGTGGGAGAGATCTCATTTACATTAGCCTTGGAAAATGAGCATTGTGTGTCAACAGAAACAAAGCCTAAAATCATAAAAAATTACATGGCAGTGTATCTGTTCACGAGTAGCGGAAGGGATACGTAATTGTTACCTGAAAGTTGAAATTTAGCAGAACTTCAGAAAAGTGTGAAGCAACCATAGATTATACTCCAACATTTTGTATGTTTCCTGTTGCTCTTAGTTTTTTACTTATTATTAGTAGAAAAAAGATGATTGATTATTAGTAGAAAAAAGATTGAATTAATTTTATTTGTATAAAATCTGTGGTTAGTTAATGTGATATTTGAAAAACATTCAATAATTTTTTTTTATTGGGTAATTTTTGTGAAAAACCTGAATGAGATAATACTGGATTGAATGTACAAAAACTTGTAACATTAGCAGACACACATCATCAGACAAAAAAAAAATTGCAATTTGTTGAGTTTTATTGAATCTCTAGATTTTAAATTCGGACACCACTGATATCATCTTTCCAAGTTAGAAGCCAAACTGTTATTGTGCAATGTGGATTTTTTTTTTTAGGGATCTAATAAAAAGAACTATACGTACATTTAAACAAAGAGTGCATGCAAACTTTCTACTATACCCAGCACAGAACTTCTTGGTTCCTCAGCCTATCGGCGAGCACTCCCAAGCCCCATTGCCACCTATACATAAACAGGAACATTTGGAAATATAAGAAAGTAAATAGATAAAGCACATACATGATATATTTGGGACTTTATATCTATTAAGAAACTGCTCAAACAATCAAAATGCTAATTTTTTATGTTCGTAGTAAAAACTTTCTGACGCATAACTTTACAAACTAACAACGTCTATTAAACGTAGATATATAGATAAAATAATTTTTATTTATTTACAGTTGCGTGCAGTATAGAAAAATAATTAATCTTTTTCTGTAGCTGCACAAGTTCCTCTTCTATGTCCGAACAGCTTTAATGTCATTCCTTTCCATTACTAAATTTCGCCCGTCATCAGATTTATTATAACAAATAACAACAGTTTTTACAAGAAACTTGTCAAAATCGTGTAACCTATTTTCTCACGCATAGATGCAAAAATTATTTTTGTCATCGGAATCCCCCCCAATTGTAAAATTCTACACCGTTTGCCAAAGACAGTCTCAATCTGACACTAGTTTCCTGGTAAAACTTTTCTTCCTAGGTGAAACAAATATTGCTTTTAACTTAAATGCAATATGACCCTCTCCTTCCTTGCATATATGTCGCACTATATATTCACAGACATCACACACTTTCGCTGTCAAATTTTTAATTTGTTTAAAATTTATACTTTTGCATAATTGTTTGTCTGATAATTTAGTAAAAAAAAAAGCACACTAAAGATTACAGGGCGACCTTGTTTGTGAACCACTTCCATTTTGTAACTATTAATGCTAGCACAATGTTTGCTTAGCGCCACAATTTCAATGAAAACTTTACACGCAAGCAAATGAAAAACGGTGAGAATCGTTCAAAGTCCATTGTGTTACTGGGGCGACAGGCTAGAGCACAAACCAAAGCTGGGTGGAGTGAGGCAGCATTATCTTCTGTCAACTAAACTGAGTCAAGACTCTGTTATCGTCTGCTTCCAAAGCAAGGCGGAAACACTTACAGTAGATAAACGTACGAAACAAGGTTTCCTCTCAAGTGAAGAACGAATAATATCCTCTATTCTGAAAAAGAGCCATAAATTTATGCCAGCTGTCGTTCACATTCCTTAATAACGTAAAACATGAATGGAAAAACATATGGACTTAGGATTTTCACGTACTTATTCAACTAAATAAGCATATTTGCAAAAATTGGCAGAATTTTAAGGAAATCTTTCACGATTTTCTGAGCGCCTCTGAGAAACACATTGCTCAACTCGCTGCGGCCCCTGTAACACTGCGCGGACTAGGCAACGGCGTACAGCCGTGATGGCTTATTGGCACCAGCTGGCGGGAGGAGCATGGCAGATCGACTAATGTCAAGCAGCCAACAAGTTCTAAGCCTGATACAGATCTTCTACCTGTAAAAGTTGAGTGAGATTACACTAGAAGCCCAGTATAACACATTTGGGATTCTGCAGTTTCTGGTAACTCAACATGGAGAAATAAATAAGATATAATATTTAAAATGTCTCTAACTGTGGTTGTTCTCCCTCCTCCTCTCTCTCTCTCCCTTTTGGAAGCCAGCATCAAATTAGCCAGGAGGATGAGCAGTGGGGTCGGGCTGTTTCCAAGTGCTGAAAGATATGCGACAGGTGCGATGGTAACAAACTGTAACTTGTGGAAGGGGAAGTAAAAATGCTTCAAGATTTTTATGAGATGGGAGCTGCATTTTGGCTATGTTGCAGTTGCCACTTGGTTTCTCTTGCCTTTCATTCTCCCTTACCATTTGCTACCTCCCCTCTTCTAGCTGCTCGTGTGATCAATATTTTTCTCCGCCCCTCTTTGTTGCCTCCATGAATGCAGCTTTGCCTGGACACAGAACAATAATCAACCAAAGTCAAGAGGGGAGTGAATATGCAGTACTGTAGGGGAAGAAAGGGAAGGGACGCATTACTGTACCTTCCTTTTGTGTGTACGAGGGACAAAGAAGACATTGACATTCTTCTGACCTTTTTACGCACATGTTTGCAAACAAAAAATTGAAAACGGTTACACGTGTTTCAACTTACGGAAAGAATGATACTATCATTATAGCAAGCTATGAAACAAAAAGGCACTCATTTTAAATGAGCATATTAAACTTGCATTTAACACAGAACATGACAGTGCATCAAAAAATTATTGCTATAGCAAACATGTGTTGTTCCCATCCTCGTTATGGCGTGGTTCCACTGTATACTGTATTTTTGCCTAGTCACAGAATACCCCTTCACAAATAATTAAATGTTTCAAAAGGAGGTTTTCCCATTGGGTTCACTTATTGTAGATGTTCCTCATATTTGGATTTTGAATCTGCAGTATAGAATAGAAAAAGGATAATATAGAATCAGTATTGTCTTGTGCAATAAAAGTAGACACAGAGAACTGCCAGGTATGCTCATGACTCTATTAATACCTACCTTCTTATGTGTTTTTACTTTAATAAAATTGTTTAGATGATTGTGAAGAATTAAAACTAAATACCAATATCACATACATAATGGCCATTTACTTTTTAAAAAATGTACTTTTGGCTGTAGCAACTGCAGTGCTCCCATCTGCACGCAGTCTCTTGCAAATTGTAGTTTACGGTATCCTGTTGAAAAATATGCAATTTGTTACATTATGTTAGTAGCAGGAAATGTATTTAACCGTGGAGTGCACTGCAGCCTATGTAATTTTATTACTGAAAACCGGAAGACAATCAAAGGACTTAATTTGAACAAAACAAATTTTTTTCAGGTGGCAAAGTGGTAACTTCTGTCATTACTTTACAATAAATACTAACCACAAAACTTAAAGACAAAGCCAAGTCATTTTTTCTCCTCAACTGTGGATATGCTGTTAGAAGTATCGTGTGTGGAACTGATGGTGTCATTAGCAGTGGGAGTTTCTGTCCCACCTTGGCGAACCACAGAATAGTTAGCATGCCATGATGCCACAGAAGGACCAGTGGACGTGAAAGTGGAGTGCACTCGCTGGAAACCCTCGGGGACTGTCGGATGCTGTCGTGCTGTTGGTTCGGTAGCTCCTGCTCCCCATGGTCGGTGACCAGGGATTGGATAAGTCACTACCTGAGATGCCCACTCCTCCCGTGATGGTATTTTGGACGCTGGGTATTGAACAGGTGACCGAACTCTGCTCCTAGCACCCCATCTTGGTGCTGGCATGAGCGCATCAACGTACTGTGTTTCTGGAGAAACTGAAGCTGCAAAGCCTCTTTCGTTGACTGCTTGTGTTGCTTGCTGACTTTCTTCTCGGCGTTTGTCGGCAAGTTCACGGCTAAGATCGGCAACCTGCCTGCTGTATTTTCGCACCTCATTTGATTCTTTAAGGAGTTTCTCGTTTAGCTCACTTACAGTTTGGTTGAGTTTGGATATTTCATGCTGTAGGTTTTTTTTGGTTGCCTTTTCGTGGTCTGCTTCCTGTTTTGCATTTTGTACTGCCCTCTTCAAAGATTCCACAAGTGCTCTGTCATTTGTCATTTGGCTTTGCAGAGAGTCCCTTTCTGCCGTAACGCGATCCACCTCTAGCTGTTGCTGGTGACGAACTGCCTTCACGTCAACGAGCTGTTTTGAAAGTACTCCTTTTTGAGCTTCACTTTTAGATATTTGCTCAATAGCTTTGGCAAGATTAGAATCTGCTCGTGCCAGCTGCTCTCTCAGCTCCGATATCTGGGTTTCGAGGTCACGTGCAGTAGCCTCTCGAGATCTCACCTCTTGTAACATACCTTCTACTCGTACTTCACATTCTTTCAACTCTGCACGAGCAGTTTGCATCTCATTTTCCAGTTTCTGGTTACTTTCCTCCAGTGTTCTTGCTTCTGCTCCAGTCTTTCGAAATTGTTCAAGCATTTCATTCTTCTCTTCGTTGCTCCTCCCCAACATTCTTGCCAAATCTTCCTTCTCTAAAGACAAGTTCTGGAAACTCTGACGTAATGTTTCAACCTCTTTGCGAGCTGTAGCCAGGTTCTGGGAGATGCTTGTTACCTCGTTCTTTAGACGGCTAGTCTCTCTTTTAGCAGAGGTTCGTGATCTCTCTGAGGCATCCAGTTGAGGNTTCCAGTCTTTCGAAATTGTTCAAGCATTTCATTCTTCTCTTCGTTGCTCCTCCCCAACATTCTTGCCAAATCTTCCTTCTCTAAAGACAAGTTCTGGAAACTCTGACGTAATGTTTCAACCTCTTTGCGAGCTGTAGCCAGGTTCTGGGAGATACTTGTTACCTCGTTCTTTAGACGGCTAGTCTCTCTTTTAGCAGAGGTTCGTGATCTCTCTGAGGCATCCAGTTGAGGTTTCAAATCGCCTAGTGCCTGTTGTGCATCACGAAGTTTTTGCTCTAATGCAGTGTGTTCAGAGATAGATATTTCAATTTTTACTTGAAGACGGGCTACTGTTTCCTCAGCACTCAGAATATGATATTCCTTTGCTCTCAGATCTTGTTCAAGTGTGGAGACATTCTCTGTAAGTACATCATTGTTCGTTAGAAGACACTGCCTCTCTTGCTCTACCTGGAATGAATATTAAAATATTTCATCACTATTTTGAACAATCTTACTAATAATAAAATTGTTTACACTTGCCTGCAATTTTTTTACATGTCTTATGAGTGTGAATTTAAATAAATAGTGTATCGTGTTAGGTATAGTATAATTTAGACATCACTTTAAATGGCAATCTCAAAACATTTCCACAGTGATATGTGCTTCATTGTGCTACTCAGAATTAAATTGAGAAACATTTTTTTGTTTGGCGCAATTATTCCTTATTATAAACTGTTTAAAAAAGATTTTAAGGAATTGCTATATTTTTAATTTTTTTATGTGGTTAATTAAAGCTAGTTGGAAAACTACATAGAGTTAAAAGTTAAATTTGAGTGTTACGTTGTGTGGTTGTGCTCAGAAATGCTAAAGATGATGGGGGGAGAACTGATTATAGTGAACTATGAACCACTTTGGTTCCAATATAGTGCTACTGTAGTATATTGATTCCTGCATGAAGTTGGTTGCAACTCAACCAACCTCCTCGCTATATGAGCATGTTGCCTTGGCATTGGTATATAAACTGTTGGTTGTACGTACCTCAGTTTTTTCCATCATTGGCCATAATCAAAAATCTTTAGTTTTATAGCAGTAAACATTCAAAAACAAGTAAAAAAAAAAACAGTCTAGTTGTGAAAAACATGTGTGTTTCTTCCCATATTTCTGTGTGTTTATTACATCAAATTAATTTTTTTATTAAATATTAGCTTTTATTGTAAATACATAATCTTACACTGAAGAGCCAAAAAAACTGGTACACCTGCCTAATATCGTGTAGCACCCCCGCGAGCATGCAGAAGTGCTGCAAGACGACGTGGCATGGACTCTACTAATGTCTGAAGGTATGCAGGAGGCATTACTATCTGCGCCAATTTGAGAAAGGGTTGCACGTCTTTCACGTTTAATGATGCTCGTCAGTCGTCGTTTGTCCCGTTCGTTCACAATCTTTTTCCGGCCGCAGCGATGTCGAAAATTTGATGTTTTACCGGATTCCCGATATTCACAGTACACTCGTGAAATGGTTGTATGCAAAAATCCAAATGTTATTGCTACCTCGGAGATGCTATGTCCCATCTCTCGTGTGCTAACTATAACACCACGTTCAAACTCACTTGAATCTTGATAACCTGCCATTGTACCAGCAGTAACCGATCTAGCAACTTTGCCAGACGCTTGTTGTCTTATATAGGCGCTGCCGACCGCATCGCGTTACTCTGATTGGTTCCATACCTTTGTTATTTGCATATGCATGCCTATACCAGTTTTTTTGGCTCTCCAGTGTATCTAGAACCAACCGTTCGTATTTGTACTTCTCCTTTCCTCTATTCACAGTTTATGTTTAAATATAGTTTGTGCACAAAGGAGCAATACCTTAAAAAAAAATTTAGCTTCATACAGTACTTCCTCCTTAAAAACCAGCACAGTAAAGAAAAACATTTTTGCTGGATAACAATTTGAGAGACACTAGTGTTTCTGTAAAAAGCAATGTATATGAAAATGGTTACCCATCTTATTTTCTACCAATGACATTCTCGATTTACCATTTAATTAAAATTCAAAGTTTAATCTCCTTGGCAATCTACTTGGAGACATACATTAAATTTACCGTATAAAGAAATTAACATAGTTTTCTTTTAAAAACCTTCCAAAATTTACATGATTTTAAGCAAACATTTATAAAAACTTTAAACTGTCTCTGGACTCCCATACTGTCCCCTTTACTAAGGCAATAATACTCATCTTAATCTGAGATCCAGAAGCTGCTTCTTCCTGATGAGCATGTAGCTTACCCTGGATTATATACTGCAAAATTTATAAGTCCCCCTCCCCAAGTAAGAGTCTACTTCGCTACGTTTTTAATAAAAATCAATCAGGATTTATTATTTCAAATATTCGGACCTGGGCAGAGGTTGCTATAATCTTTCATTGGTCCACGCCAGTAACTCTGAGCGCTGCAATACTTTGCGTTGACTCTTCAAGCGACACCAGCGCTGGCGACTGCGACTCAGGAAACCTCCTGCCTCGCATAGGTGGCGGCACGCGTTCACTTGACGGCAATTGCCGGCGTGGATAACCACGTCTAAAACTGACTGATCCCAGGGCAGCCTACGACTGTGATTCTACATCAAGGTAAGGCTTCTTCTTCAGTGTTATGCTGTAGGTTTTATGTAGGAACATCGTTGTCTTGCATGTAGATATTGTCATCATTTTCGTGAAAACTGCGTCCTGTTGCTAGGTGCGGTCGAAACATAGCCGATGGGTGGAAATTCGGACAACAAGTTTAACATATATTATAAAAATTTAAATATTTATAGATGTAATTTATTATATAATGTTAATATTCAGTAACTTAATGATATACTAGTCACTATAATAATGTTGATAAAAAATTTTACGCAATACCTAAGTTAACAATATTTTAGTTTCTTTTATTTTTTACATGATAATAGTTTTATCATTCATAACTTTTAAATCTAATTTTTCGACCATAATTATGTATCCATCTGGTAATAAGATTTAAAGATAATGTCAATAGTTTTTATCATAACAAACAATAATTAAACATTTAATGAATTTTTTTTGTATTTCATATACAGTAGATCCATAATAGTATAAGATTTATTTAACTTGGTAAGCGGTAGATCCATTTTTATTTTTCATTTAATAATAAAATTTTAATTTTAAAAAAATATACATAAAAAATTTAAATTTACTAATTTTCTTAAATTAATACAAAAACAAAGAAAATTTTCATTATAAGATATCTTTTCTTGCAAAAACAGAATATTTGTGATAAGAAAACTTAATCTTTTTTTTATGTAAATATACTTGTATACTGAAATACAAACTAACAACAAATATAGTAGTATTAAAGAATTATGTGATTGTAGCAGATATAATAATAAATGTAAACTTCCTAACCCTTTTTAAGCCACCTACTGTGATGAGCTAGTATATAGTAAACTAAATAAAATATGTCAATTTTACTAAAAATATTAAATGCTTAATTAGCTTTTTAAATAATAAATTTACAAGGTATTTAAAATATAATTTGAAAAAATATGAAAATGATGAAAAATTACTTGAAAAAATAATAATGCCTTGTGAATCTGGTAGATGTGTTTGTATATTACAATAAGCATACCAATTTATCATCACACAATACAAAAAAGAATTAGTAATTCTAATACTGATGAGAAAATATAAATTAATGCAGATAAACATACAGAAGATAATCAAGTACATGATGATAAAGAAATATAATGTTGTGATATTGTGCAAGTGTGGTAAAATTGTAATTTTATTGAAAAATTGAGATAACTTTATACAGGAGATAAACATTACCCTATTTGTAAGCCAAACGTGGTTCTAAATTTGAAACAGAAGATAAATTAAATGAAATATTAAACCGTATGTACATGGGAAAAAAAAAAGGCGATATACAGTAAACTCTCGATTATACGACCTTCCATAGTTCCCAGGAAAAGGTTGTTTTTTCGAAGAGGTCTTTATTGGGAAATCTTTTCGATTAAATTTTTTTCATGTTTCCCCAAAAAAGGGTTGCTATTCCAGGGGTCTTAGAAAAGAGAGTTGGTGTGTAGAAAAATTTCTTCCATTGTTACATATTTTAGATTTTAAATTAAATTCATATTCATTTAATTATTAAAACAAATTATTTACAGATGAGAAGTGTAGAAATAGATGTCAGTTTAAATCTGTACATTATAATAAACCTATAATTATTTGTCCTTTAAGATGCTTGTCAAATTTCGCAATAATACTAAAAAGGATGCTACAAAATAATGTTTTCTAGAAATTCATCAGATAACAATTACTTGTATTTATACAAAACAAAAAAGGAAGCAGAAGATTTACTTGGTAATGGGTATGCTGGTGAGTTGAAATTATACAAAAAGATGCAATGTTGCCTACTGTCAAGTATAAATGTTCTTTCTATAAAAATTATTGTATAAACAAAACTCTGATGGATTCTGATACATATTGGGTTTTATCACAAGATGTATTCAGTTTATAATGGTTTTGGAAATTCAACTAAATGATATACTATCTATAGAAATAATATATAAGACTATAAATCCGTTTTAAATATAAATTAATTAACCAATGATCATTCTTTCTTTGCTGGAAGACCTTTTATTTATAATAGACTGTGGTCATACATTAACTGTTGTAGCAGAAATTATTTGTAATGTGGTTATAATAAATCAGAAAATTTAACGTACAGTTATATTTGAAAGGAGTAATTACTAAAGATATTTCATATTGTATTATCTTTATAATGTTAATTATATTTTACTATATTATAAATTTATAAATGGATGAAGCTTATAATGTAGATATATATATATATATTCATAATAATATTTTTCTAAATAAGTTGAAATATTTTAGCTTTTTTTTAATGAGTAAAAATNGAAAATTTAACGTACAGTTATATTTGAAAGGAGTAATTACTAAAGATATTTCATATTGTATTATCTTTATAATGTTAATTATATTTTACTATATTATAAATTTATAAATGGATGAAGCTTATAATGTAGATATATATATATATATATTCATAATAATATTTTTCTAAATAAGTTGAAATATTTTAGCTTTTTTTTAATGAGTAAAAATTATGGAAGTTATTATGTGATTAAAGAAACAAGAAACAGCAATACACACTCTGAAAAGTCCAGGTGGTCAGTGAATTTATCTACATGTGCTGTTGTTTTGTATGAACTGAACTATGTACTGGTCGACCTGGAAAGTCATTGAATCTCTCATGCTAGGTGACTGCTGCGTGGTGCCAACTGGCAACCTCCAACTTTCTCATGGCAGCCTGATACGATGTAACATTAATAAGATAAAACTTTATCTACTTGTTTTGATGCCTCAAACAGTCAGTTGAAGAAGCTGTTTTGCAACTTATTGTTGGTCTAAGTTGTGTGGCTTCTAACACAAAGGCTGTGAGTTCAAACCTGTTTACATATTTGTGATATATTTTGGGTAAGTGTCTTATGTTGTCTCCCACACTCTCACATGTAAGTGTACATATAGCCACTCGAAACACACAATCAACCCCAGCTTGGTGACGCAGGATGCATAGATGACCATGCTACGAGGTAGTTATAGGTTCTGCCTCTGAGCATGTGGATGACTTGTCCACTCAAATGTGGTAATGGAAGGCACCACTAGTTGTACAAAAATGTCTGGGCACGTTAGAACCACATCAAAAAATTCAACTAGCCAGATGAAAACAAAAAAAAATTAATTTTATCCTTTGGGAGAACTGTCACTTGCTTGGAAGTAAGTCTCCTGCAAACACGTGTAAATGTTTATTTATAAAATATTTTATTTTGGATTAAAATTTTATTACCAGAGGGATGTATAGAAACGGTTAAAAAATAAGATTCAAAATTTATGAATGTCAAAAACTATTTTTTTACAAATAGTTAAAAGAAACTTTACCAGGCATAGAATTTTTTGACAACTCAAGGTCAGTCTATCAGCGGCGCTCCTCCCACTACCTGGTGCCAGTAGCGTATCACAGCTGTGCGCTGTTGCCTAGTTCTCACTGTTGCAGTGGCCACAGCGAATTGAGCAAAATATTTCTCAGATGCGCTCAGAAAATCTTGAAATAGGTATTTCATTACAACTCATTCACTTTTTGCAAGAGGCTCATTTTGCTGAATAAGTAGGTGAAAATCCTATGTTTGTATCTTTATCCATTCCTGTTTTACATTATTAAAGAGAGTACATGGTAGCTTGCATCAACTCACAATTATTTTTTCAGATTAGAGGATATTCTTCGTTCTTCCCTCGACAGGGAATCTCTATTTCTTAGATATATCTAAATGTCCCTTCGCAATAACAAAGTCTGAATTGTGCTTAGTCGACACAAGATATTCAGCACAGCTGCCTCATTCCACCCAGTGTTGGTGTCTGTTCTTTTCTGTATCCCCAGTACCATGACGAGCTTTGATTGTTCATTACTGTTTTTCAGCTGCTTGTGTGTAAAGTTTTGTTAGAAATTACGGTGCTAAGTCAACCTTGTGCTAGCACCAGTAGTTGCACAAAGGAAGTGGCTCACAAACAAGGTTGATCTGTAATCCTAAGTGTGCATTTTGTTTACCAAAGTACTCAAAATAAAAAAATTGTCACGACTTTGCATGAATATATTTTATATATTCAGCACCACTCTGCTGAATCTAAAGATATACAAACTTCTCAAGGTTTTCCGAAAACTGAAAACAATAAGGAACACTTCTTGTGCCTCTCATCGATAAATTAATGTCATGATATGTAAAACAGAATGTGGTAATAGTGCACTTTAAGCTGTGTTGCCACCTCTTACCTGCAGCACAGCATTTTGGCATATTCCTAATCAGTCTTCGGATACACGTTTGTCTAATTTGTTGCCACTCTCATAGGGCTTCCTGTAGCTGGGCAAGTGTTTTAGGAAGGTCTGGACATCCTCTTAACTTGTCTTTTCAGATGATCCCATGGTGGTGATGTTATGGCGTTGAAGAAACTCTTGCACAGTTGCAGCAACGTGAGGACGAGCGTTACCATGCATAGGAACAAATTCTTCACCCCGATCAGCTACCAAAGGTCGTACATGAAGATCAAGAACAGCACGTGAACTGCAACGAGACTTCCACCGAGATACAGGTCAACGAGTAAGTGACAAAACCATTCGTAGCAGACTTCACGAAGATCAATCAAGATGCGGACGACCCAGAAAGGTGCCTCTTTTAACCTGGCGTCACAGACACACATGACTGCACTTTGCCGAGCAACATAGGCATTGGCAGTTACGACTCTGGCGGAAAGGGATGTTAGGTGATGAAACCAAGTTGCCTTTATTTAGTACCGATGGATGTGTTGTGTGGAGAAGACCTGGGGAGCGTAATATATGAAGCTGCAGTTGACCAAAGGGTTCCGTTTGGTGGGAAATCTGTGATGGGTGTGGAAAGGAATTATGTTATGCTGGACACTTGAACAGAGTTGGTTACCATCTGCAGGAGGAACACCAGGGGTCTAACAGGTGAACGGTTCATTAATGACATTCTTTATCCCCTTGTACGACCGTGGGCAGCTGATCGGGGCGAAGAATTTATTCTTACGCATGATAACGCTCGTCCTTATGTTGCTGCATCTGTGCAATTGTTTCTTCAACACCTCTACCCTGGACTGGCCCCCATGCAGCCCCGATCTGTACTCGATAGAGCACCTATGTGATCATCTTGTAAGGCAAGTTCAATGATGTGCAGGCCCTCCCCAAACACTTGGCCAGCTAGAGGAAGCCCTACGAGAGGAGTGGCAACAAATTACACAAACGCATATCCGAAGACCGGTTAGGAGTATGCCAAGACGCTGTGCTGCTGTGATGTAGGCAAGACGTGGCAACGCAGCTTTATTAAAACAGCCCACAAAAGTGCACAATTACCATTTTTTTTTTCATGAACTCTTTCTGTTTTACACATCATTACATTGATTTATTGATGAGAGGCACAAGAAGGGTTCGTTTACAAATCCTGTATTGTTTTCAGTTTTTGGAAACCGTGAGAAGTTTGTATATCTTGAGTTTCAGCAGAGTGGTGACGAATATATAAAATTTATCCATGCAAAGTCATAACAACTTTTTTATTCTGAGTACGGTTTATTACCAAACAGAGTTTCATTATAGTATAAATTTTAAACAAAATTAACAGTCTTAACAGTTAGACCGTATGATGTTGGTAAACGTACAGAGCTATAAATTATGGAAGCTATGTGTTACGTTTTATACAGTTTCAAGATGTTCTAGGGCAAAATAGTTTAAAAGTGCCGGCTTTTCTATAATAACTCAAATGATGGGAGGAAGTTTGTAATGAAAAGCAATTTCATTACAACTGCGTGGACAGGGAAGAGGGGCTTCCGATACCACTGCAAGCTACAGCAAAAACGATTAATTATGTTTGTGTGCTAAACGAAACTGTAAGTAAGTAAATTAAAATTATTACTTGTACGATTAATAGATGTTGATGATCAGTAAGTTTAATTTTCAGAACATGTTTACTACAAACGTAAAAGTTTAGCACTTCATCTGGTCAAACTGTTTCCAAATGGATATAATCTCCCAAGTATTTCACTTACATGGTTTATTGATTTCTCGTGCTGCTATATTCGAATGTGTTTTTTATGTATAGAATTGTAATTTATATTTCTGCGATTCAGATTACAGGACACGTATTATGATGCGACGGATACTTACTGGCCAAGAAGTCTGTGCTGATTATAAAAAAATATCAGCGTTTCCATTATATAAAATTGAATAGGGATTGCTATATCATTATAAAGTTACATTTATTAATATTTTAATTTTTATGATAGTATATGTATAAGATTGGTATGTAAACTGTGCATTAGAGGATGAATGATAGTATGTATTGTAAAAACTGTTTGTTCTAGATAAGTTAAAATATTGTTAATTTTTAAGTAATGAACACAAAAAATACAAGAAGGAACACAAATTTTTGACATCTGAAAAGAGAAGATTTATTTTGTTTTAACTGTTTTTGTATGTTTTTGGTGATATTTGATTATGGCATATGATGGAAAAGATGTGGGGTTAACCAACAATTTATTTACTATTCTTCATGATCACAACCACCACGATCCTGGAAAAGAAGATTATAGCTGCTGTTGATGAACACATAATATAGAATACATAGTTTTTGATTTGCTAAGTGTTAATTAAGATGTGGAAATTTTTAATTAAGCATAAAGGAATACTTTCTAAAGCTATCGTCTGTCTGACAAATTCACCAACAATTTGTAAATGTCATGAGATACTGATTTACTCAACACAAATGAAAATGCATCATAGGCTGTTCATGGTTAATTGAGTATTTGTTGAAATCAACCTTTGAAAAATGTCACTGTACCTACTTAAATGTATTTAAACGGGCACATTAACTGGCATGCGCACAGCAAAGTTGGTAATGACAGAGGATAAGTAGTTCCATGCCTTAATGTTGAAAATAAAAGTGTTAGATAAACATTTATGAATACGTAAATGATTTTGTTTACTTTTCTGTTTTTTTTTTAATGCATATACATGTAAGAATTATCAAATTTATAAAATATATACTTTCCTAATAATTTTATGCTTTCTCGTGATCGCCACATTAATAAAATAACCTAGCTCATGGCAATGTTAATTTTACATACGGTGGAAAAATACACAATGTGCTTGCAATTAGATCTTGAGCAGGACTTTCAAAAGTGCTGAATTTATTGTGAACAACCTATAGCAAATTTTGATTGAACTTTAACCCATAAATTTGCAGATTTTATATTTTGACAACTGTATTTGCATTGCCATAAAATCCTAAATAGCTGCCTGTACAGGAGTACATTTTAGTTCCAAATGTTTCTGCCCGTAAATACACTGCCAGACAATGAAATTAGTGCACCACGGAGAAAACATGTGACAACCACAAAACAATGTAAATAGCAAGAGAGGACGGGGCTGGTATGCATATGATTCCATGTTGGTGCATTTCCTTTCGACTGCATACCCGGCAGCGGTGCTGCGAGCACTGACCAGCGGTCATAGACGGTGGCGTGTAATCGAAGCTGCATTAATGCGAGAAACACCAGACAATACCATGAAAGCGTACAGAGTGAAGAAGAATGCCGCAAAGACACCAAAGATGTAGCTTTACGCTATTATGGACTTGAAAGAGGACTCATAATCAGACTGAAAACCACAGCATGATCGTATTGCTGTATAGCCCACCACGTGGATCGTTTGGACTATTCTGTCTTATGTTGTGGGAGCAGCGGACACGTGAAGGCACAGACACACAGAGGACCGGCTCAGAATGGACGAGTTCGACTACCAGTCAAGAAGATCGACGGATCATGCGCCAGGCGTGAGGGAATCCCATGGCGACCTGGTCCATGATACTGGCCAGTGTTGGGACTCCTGTTTGCCCATCTGCAATCCCAGTGCCCATTACGTGTTTTGCCATTAACTCTCCGACAGTGGCAGCTCTGTTTGCAATGATGCCAGGCCAGAGCAATGTGGAATGCCACAGACGAGCGATGTGTGGTGTTTAGTGATGAATGCCACTTCTTTTGGGGACTGATGGTCACTGCTCCTGGGTGTGGAGGACCCCTTGCGAACTCCACAATCCCAATTTCACTGTTGAGTGGCACACTTCCTGTACGAAAGGCATTATGGTCTGGGAGCCATAACCTATGATAGCCGATCTGCTCTCGTCATGCGGCGTAGAACATTGATGGCCCTGCGGTATGTGGAAGAAATCCTATGCAGTCATATGCTCCCACTACTGGCCGGAATTCCAGGTGCGATATTTCAGCACATGGCATAGGTTGTTCAGGACTGCCTCCATTATGTCCGAACACTACCGTGACCTGCCCGTTCCCCAGACATGTCCCGAATTGAGCACGTGTGGGGCCAGCTGCCGCTGTTCCGCAGTATCCAGGATTTGGAACATACTGTTCAACAATTGTGGGCCCGCCTGCCTCAGGACAACATCTGCCATCTGCTGGACTCCATGCCGAACTGTGTTGCAGAGTGTATCGCAGTGCGAGGGGGTGCGACACACTATTGAAAATGACCAGATGGTGTACCACAGATCCACATGTAATTGTCCTGCTGCTCTGTGTATCAATCACCTGTATCACTACATCTATAAAGTTTCAGTACCATTCAATGCATCCTTCTGTGTGCACTATTTTTATTGTCTAGCAGACAGATAAATTATGTACCTGACAATTGGCATTGCACAATTGTAACTGAAAGAGAAAGTACTGTAATTGATGCAGAAAAATTTTCTTCCTAAAGAAAGGGTATTTATTATAAGTGTGCAATCAACAAACAGTGGCTTTGTAAACCCACTTTTTCCCCCTTCTTTCCTTGATAAGTTTAAAAATATCATTTGTACTTAAATAAATGTTTGTTTTTGTAAATATCTACATTGAGGTGCTGGAAACCTAAATAAATTTAGACTTTAACTGTCAATGGTACCTTTAATGTGTTTATATCAGCATGGTGCATTTCAAAATGTTTTTTTCTGAAAATTTAAAATCATTATTTTCAACTGGAAATATGCAGTTTTTCCGAGTGATCAAGTCTACTGATGGACCTGTGGCTCTGAAATCTCAACCATGCCAACCTGACACAGTATATAGTTCATAGTGTAACAGATTTTTTCCGCCCTAGCTATCCTTCTATGGTATCTGGCTATTGAGTGTTTTTCTGTTGCTACATAGCTTTCTTGCTAGTATATAACAATGGTAACTGGTAATTAGCCCACTAAATCACTTTTTAGAGCAGTAGAGCACCCCTCAACCGGAATCTTCGGGGGAAGGGCTATTCCGGTTGAGGGAAAATTCCGGTTATGGGAAATGAGAGTGGGATGGTGTGAAAAATAACACATTTTTAGTCTGAACTCGTGTATANAGTATAGTCAATTCCGTTGACAGTCTTTCCCTTACTGCATGGCACGTCGGCACAACATACATTTACAAGAGCAGGCCTGACGTATTATAGACCAAGTACACAAAGTACGTATTTCGGCGTGTATAGGCCGCAACTTTGAACCAAAAAAAAAAGACAAATAGTGGGGTGCTGGTTATTTACGAGATATTGGCATAAAAATTATTTCCCCCTAAACCATGTTCAGAAATTTGTCAATGAACAATATGCTCTAATGTTTTAACTTAGTTTCTAAGGAAGTCAAAAAATAATAAGAAATGAATAGCTCATCACATGTGTTTAAACGCGTATGGGTCGCAGCATACTTTAACCTGCCTGTCCTCGACTGTTGTGCTTTGTATCACCTCTAGCTGCCATTCAGGTTGCGCACTTCTTTTTTTCTCTTTTTTCGTTCACCCTCTCGCTTGGCGTCCTTCCTTTCCACCACCACACAAACACACACTCTCTCTCTCTCTCTCTCTCTCTCCTCTCTCTCTGTGTGCGTGCGTGCATGCATGGGTGTGTGATGCCGCACGCACCCAGGCACCCTACCATTGCCTGCACCAGCCGGCCGAGCTGTCAGGCTACGCAAGGCGTACATGTCCCGCAATTTAAACGCAGTGTTGAGGCATTTTGACATAAATACAAAAGTTTTATTTATGCGGAATACTGCGCTGTTGTTACTTTTCAGCAGGCGGAGGCCAGGCGGCATGGCAATGATAACATTCCATCCCTAATTAGTTTGACGTTGCCATAGTTTGCTGTTGTCGCACTAGCACGATGAGGCCCGGCCATATTTACGGGTATACAAAAACTCAGCGCGGCCTATACTTGAAATATTAATTATCCCTAATTTTTCATCATAAATCATACATTTCTGGTGCGGTCCATACACGCCAAAATACGGTACATGTACACTAACACGTTGGAACACTAAATTGTGAAAGTCACACCACTAAAACCAACGGCATGTGTCGAACATTGCCATTAGTTACTGTCACTTGTGTCATTATGTAGCATAGCTGTAGCTGTGCCACTTGGGCCGGCTGACTCGTCATCGTACTAGTCTGGTGTGAGCAACGAAAGAGCTCTTGCGAGCGCGGGAAAATTATGGCACAACTTTGCGACGTTTTAAAAAAAAAAAAAAAAAAAAAAAAAATTCCGGATAAGGGGAGTCCCGTTCGAGGGAATTCCGGTTAAGGGGTGCTCTACTAAAATAATTTATGTTACATAAAAGTTTTTATAAATTGCACATGTTCTCTCTAAATTTGTTGCGTTCCCAGTCCTCCGTAGTTTGAATCCTCAAGCAGATGCGGAGATGGTCGTAAATGTTATGTAAATTGCAAACCTTTTTACTCTTTATTATTCATGATATGTTAGAGTGATACTAAGGAAAAAAGTACTGTATCAACACTTAACCATTTGCCCTAAATACCTTGTAAAGCAACCAATGGGTTGGCTTCACGCTAACAAATCCTAAATTTATAAAAAAAAGTGCTTCCTTCTCTGGAAACACAAATCAAGGTGCCACAGTTGCAAAGCTAGCATGCTGACAGCTGTGCTTCTTTAGTAATGATGTGGATTGACAGATGCAAGTGTTTCAGATGGTATGAGTGGGCATCAAGTTGACCAATCCTAGCTGTCTAAACACACCTGAGTGAGTGAACCTCGCAACAGCATATTTTCATTCTTGAGACTGGCAACTTGCTTATCCAGCGACATTCGGTCCTTCTCCAGGTCCCGAANCGCAACAGCATATTTTCATTCTTGAGACTGGCAACTTGCTTATCCAGCGACATTCGGTCCTTCTCCAGGTCCCGAATTCTCTGTTGGGCATTGGCCAATTCGGTGGTTGCCTGTAGGAAGTCTCCTCCTGTTCTCGCCATGCTGCGGTCTGAGTGGTCGAGTTGTGTCCTCGTCTGGTTGTAAAGCTCACGCAGATTTTCCAGTTCTGATTGTGCTGTCCTATAATTTAAAAAAAAAATTTGTTTCAATCACTGCCCTTTATATTCATTTTATTTTGCTTGACAAAATCTTAATGTGGACAAGTANAAAAAAAAATTTGTTTCAATCACTGCCCTTTATATTCATTTTATTTTGCTTGACAAAATCTTAATGTGGACAAGTACCATATTTTAATCAACGTTTTAATAAAATTTGGCTTGGATTTGAATTATTTTGAACAGTTCTACGCTGTAATGGTAGCGAGACATAAAACAAAATCTCTTCCACTGTAATGCCAAAGTTGGAACAAAGTGCAACTGCTTGTGCCCAATGTAAAAGAAGTTGATATAATTAATCGTGCCTTATATAATTCATTGAGGAAGACTCTGTACAACAGGACTTTTACGAACAACAGTTCTGTGGCTATGGTCAAAACATTCGTTGTAGCCTAGTATGGATTAACTGGCCTTACAACCTAGGCCAAACACGTTTTCAGTTACACTACCTGTCAATTAAACCCTATGCTATCCTGTAGGTGGCTGTTGGTAAATCATTTGTGTGCATGCTCTGTTAATTCCTGGAATAGCTGGTCACGAGCACATGCCTTATTTTCGCAACTAGTCCATGATAAACCTGCTAACTGCTGACTTGGGAAGTGACAAAATATGCATTAACTTTAATTGCATACGTAAATCACAAAAAAAAAAAAATCTTCTTGAATAATTTTTTTTCCTTGCCTGACCTCTTGGGTATTACCATAAAATAATCCTACAAGAAATTTTTCAGTGCATTTTCTTTACTAAACTACTAAAACTCTGGTGAATCCTTTTAACTTAAAGACCCTAACTGTACTTCATAAATTTTTGTCTGGAAGTTGATTTCTTGGGTTACATTTACTGTATTCAGATTTGGAAAGGAGAAAAATTGTTCTTAAATATTTGCACTCCCAAATTGGAATCATGTTCCCACTTTGATTTTGATTGTACAGTGAAATATTTTTCGTCTACTTAGTTTGGCTGATTCTCAAATAAGGATACTTTCATAAATGAATCCTGAAAAAATAAATTACACAGAAAATCTATATATGTTCTATCTCTATATCTTCCTTAAGATTAAGCCCATGTCTTCCTTCAATCAAAACACATTATTATTCATTGAAATTAGTACAAGTGTAATATACAGAATCGTCCAACTAAGCTCTTCACCCTAAATATCTTCCAAACTGCTGAAGGTACTAAAATGTTGATTTTGGATTCCTAAATGGCACTACGAGGCTCATAAGACACGTCTATGTCTGTTCCAAGATGTAATTAAGTACTGAGATATCAATATCACCATTAGTTTTTTTTAATGGGAATATACTAATTTCTCCCGATAGCATAGCATGTTATTAAGCAGAGAGTTCAATGATGTGATTATTTTGAAAATCCAACAAGCATTTTTTGGGATTGTAATTTGATGTTCATAGCTTGATTATTTCATTCACAGAGCAAACAGTCCACACTAATACAACAAAAGCATTGACACCTTGCAGTACATTGTATTTTGCAGTGTACGGAGCACGTTTTTTAATACCTTTGTTTTTTCCGCTCAATGTGTGCAGCGAGGTAAATGTAGGAACTCTCTGCCGGACATCTCTTAGCGGATGACGCAACCTAACCCGCCACAGTTACAGTCAAATGCATACACCTATGAAAACCCCCTTACATCTCAAAGTGTTTGTTTAATTTTCAAAATAATCACATCACTGAACTTGCCGCTTAATAACATGTTATGCTATTTAGAGATAAGTGTATCCCCATTTAAAAAAGCACTTTTGATATCGTTATCTCTGTAATTAATTATTTCTCTGAACATAGACTGTCTCGTATGAGCCCCATAGTGGCATTTACTAATTCAAAATCAAAATTTTGATACCTTCAGCAGTTTGAAAGATATTTGGGCTAAACATCTTGGTTGAATAATCCTGTTTAGGTACATAATAAAATTTAGATTTAACCATTGTTAAGACTAAAACCATTGCCAGCAGTTATACATTCCACAAAGTCAAATCCAGTCCCAGCATCCTGACACTGCATTCATAGCACGTGGATTCAACTACGCACCACTGATGCACTACATANTCAAATCCAGTCCCAGCATCCTGACACTGCATTCATAGCACGTGGATTCAACTACGCACCACTGATGCACTACATACAGAATGTGCTTTCTGGCCAGTTGAGACCAATACCAAAACATACATCCACTTCAGTGCTTTACAGCAGAATTTGAATAATGCAGTGATTATCCAGCTAACTATTGCAGTGATCACGTAAATAATTAGGACTGTGGGTGCATGCATTAAAACAATAAATAAAGTGATAAGGGGCCTAGCAAAATACATCTGCTGTGTGATGGACGTAGCCCATTTGTGTACGTATGTGTGTGNAATAAAGTGATAAGGGGCCTAGCAAAATACATCTGCTGTGTGATGGACGTAGCCCATTTGTGTACGTATGTGTGTGTGTATGTATGTGTGGACGATGTCGCATCACAAGGCAGTTGCTGCAGGGTAGTGTTATCCCCTCACCAGTCAGNTGTGTGTATGTATGTGTGGACGATGTCGCATCACAAGGCAGTTGCTGCAGGGTAGTGTTATCCCCTCACCAGTCAGAAAGATTGGAAACCCAAGCAGTCAGTGGTGCGCTTTGTGCAAGAGAGGAGAGTCGAGCACATGCACGCAGTGACAGCATCAGGAAATTACAAAGCATTATGTCCTGTCTGCTGGCATAGAAATTCATCTGCAACCAATTTGTATCACACCACCTGCAGGGGTGTAAAATATGGAGGGTAGAAGCTAGGATCAGTTGATCAATCAGCGCTCATCAGTTTGTGCATCAACTGGTGGTAGTTTGTGTGGACTCCTGACAGCAGTTTTTGCGAGCCTTGCAAAGTGCATCACTCCGCACGGGGTAGTTCTCAGTTCTCAGCTGTGCATGGTAGCTAGGGATAGGATGTCCAATAAAGTGTCTGTTAGTAATCCAATGTTCATGATTTCGATGGTAGGTAGTTTTTCCCGCGATAGCGAGGGGCATCGCTGGGCACAAATTTGGAGCTGACGGAGTGGTGTAAAAACTAAAACGTAATTATTTGGACTGAGGACCACTGTGGCTTCCTGTGTACTTTGAGTCGACAGCAGAACAATACCTTGTGACACCATGATAGTAGGTACAAGCTGCGGGGGCCTTTAGCGGTGGATCTTGGTGGAGTGCTAGTGAGAAACAATGCATTTCATTGCACTTGGGCACGTCCTATTGCGGGGCGTTTCAGGCGGTGCACTTGCCTTGAATGAGGCGGGAGTAGATAACGGGTGCCTCTGCTAGAGTACGAGGAGCAGAACTGTGCAGTATGCGCGACCCTCCAAGACTCCACAGGTACAGAAGAGGACATGTGGGATGGAATCTAGATAGGTACACCCAGAGACTCAGATCCTCGGCAGATGGATGGATGCAATGTGGCAGCGTCATTTTCAGCAACTGGCCAGCAGCAACGTGCAGCTGGCAAAGGGCCAGGTGGTTCATCAGTCCAGCAGCAGACGCACTGACATGGCAGGTGGCCCATCTTGCAATGCAGCTGCACTGGCAATGGCTGGGTGCAGGGGTGGTGGGATAGCAGCAGGTTTTCAGCTGCAGCAAACCCAATGTTACGACATGTCTCCATTAGAGTTTATGAACATGTGGTTTCCACATGGTTCAGAATCTACATGTGTTTTTCAATGAGCCTACGCTGCCGGTACCCGGGTGCTTCGTAATTTAGTAACTTGTGTCGTAGTAATCATCTTGATTAATATGCGCATAATTGTCACAAATGTAAAGCCTTAAAACTTTTTTTCTCCTTTGTGGTACTGAGGATGCTCTAAGATGCAAACATAGCGGGTTGAAAGGTATGCATTGCAGCCCTAATTTGAAACTAATTTGTAGTCTTAAAAAAAATTGGCAAAGCTTTTTTACGTACAAAAATGTTTCCTTTATTTTGGGGAACAGCTAGCTTGTCGTAAATCACATGTGAGCTTTGAAAATTTGCGCTAGGAATGCTTCATGTATCACAGTTCCTTACACATGCCTCAACATTACGAACTGAGAATATGGAGCAGAACATATTACATCACTTAACAGAAGCATAAGATAATACAGTTTATATAAAATGAATACATTTAATTTATTTCTATCTTTTATGTAAATAAATATTTTTTTTTTTTATTAAAGTGGTATGTGATTTTATTTTAATGCAATTTTTATCAGTAGTGTATCTCCCGAATAGCTGCAATAAGAGCACAATGAAAATTACTTCTGTGAAATACAACACATAACTAGTGGACTCATGATCCACTCTAGGAGTCAACCAAGCCCAATGCTTAATGTACAATTTACAGCAACTATTCTCAACATAGATTATCCATAGTGGCATAAACATTAAAATAAACTGTAAATAAGTTGACAAGGGCTAAATAAAAATTTTCAGAAGACCCACAAAAGAAAACATAATATGAAAACTACTACTCATTACTGAACATGTCAAATGTC
The DNA here is from genome assembly GCA_002778355.1 of Clitarchus hookeri. Taxonomy (NCBI): domain Eukaryota; kingdom Metazoa; phylum Arthropoda; class Insecta; order Phasmatodea; family Phasmatidae; genus Clitarchus; species Clitarchus hookeri. The sequence continues at coordinate 461,191 of NQII01001427.1, forward strand.
ACGAATGAAAATATGCTGAAGATTCAAAAATACATTATTCCTATAATAACATAAATATGAAAATTACAACTCATTACTGAACGTGGTATCATACTCAACCACAAGCATGCAGTGTCTCCTCTTTCTAGCTTTCCACTCCCCTGCTTTTTTATTTTTAAAAAAGATTCCTCGTAAAGAAAAAGTTTGACATCAGGTGCAAAATTAATCCAGGCTTGAGTGTAGTCAGTGGTGGGGGTAAGAGAGATAGCACATGCAGTGCTACTGAATGAACCAAATTTTGACCATTTGTGATAAATATGAAATTCAATTCAGGTGAGCTGAATGCAGTACCAATGACCAGGTCTAACAACCAGGAGGTATGGGACAGTCTACTAATAGTAACAATCAAGGTAACCGGTTGCTAAAGTGATACAAGCCATGATGTATGTAGCCAATTCTTTGGATGGTGCGTGGGGATAGGTGCAAAGTCAGTACAGCCCCATAGTCTGGAAATGCAAACTGTATCCGAGTTATTTACTGTGTGCAGATGTTGACATATTGTCATCTTCAGTGCATGTGAACATCAACACTCTTTTATTATAATTTATTGCAAGCACCAACACTTGCTCTCCGTGCCACTGTGTGTAAACACCGATGTACCTTCATTGGTGAACACCAAAAAACACACCCACTTATTTTCTGGAACATAAACTTTTTTCTTTGATAACACAGTGTTGCATTGTCAGATCACTTACCTCACACAATGACAAACCAGGTGCAATCCCCAACAGGGATAGTCACAGATTTTAACATGACACGTGGAGAAACACAGTGGATGATCCGGTTGGTCAGTAGGTTTTGTTGCGGTAGTCCCATTTCCCTTCACGTTTTCTCCATCGTTCCATTTTGTTGCTGCTCCATCTTCATCTCACTTCACCCCCATAAACACCAAAGATCTCAGCTGTTTAGTAACAATCAAATATTTCTCACCCACTTGTCACTTGGTGGAAATACAGAGACTTCTCCCCCCATGGGATCTTGGCTAACACAGACACTTATTGTTTTTTGCAAACAGATTCTCTTCTTCTGTGTTACATATGCAAGTACAGACTCACACTCCTCGTCATTTTGTACAAATACTAACACTCTTCCTTAGGTATTCATCAACTTCACTTTACTCCCTTGTGCTGAAAGCCTCAGTTGTTCAAATGCTACCCAAACCTACCCCCCCCCCCTTTTTTNTTATTTGAAATGGATTACTTTAGATTTATTACCCACTAAATCATATAATATATTATATAATATATTCATAATAACAACTGTTCCTTAAGACAATATTTATCACCAGCGTTTTCTTCACAATGAAAGCACCACATACACACTTCAACATACTTGGCTTGGGATAAAATGTTCCTAGCAGATCTCAAAAACAAATATAATCAACAATTTTTTATATACTTTCATAACTACATTACGTAACTTCATTTTGACACTATGCACAATGAGCCTCTCTTTCTAGTAATGGTTCTTTAAAAGGGGGAAGAAATGATGGGCCATTTAGTATAATTTGGTAACCAAATTTAACTATGAAATTTCTGTTGTGTATGTGCAAACAAGAAATTGAATTCAAGAGTGCAATAAATATATGCATTCTGCACTGAAATTGTGTGTCATTGCAGGGAATGGAATACGACCTGTGTATAGACTAATATAATAATAATTACAACCATACATACCATTGTCATGGTTATTATAAAACGCCATGCTACTATTAGCATACTAAATGTCAAAAATTTTAGTTCCTTGTCAAATCTATTTTCTCTTCCAAATGGAAATTTTTGTGAAAGGTGTTTTTATGAAACTTGCAAACTTGTCATGCAAAACCTTTATATATAATTTTTTCATCTTGTAAACATTTAAGTATTAACAATCTCTCATGCCTATCCCTTTTCTAATTTATTTAAATTGTTTGGTACACACAGAAACAAAGACACAAAAAGTCACATGAACACAACTCAAAGATATGTATATTTTCATGACTGGAAATGTACATGTCTTACAGTGAATTTGACTTCTTTGAGTAATTAAGTGTATTTTGATTGGTTAACACGTAGCTTTTCATACAAGAAGCAGTAAATATTGCGTATTTGCTCTGTGGCANTTAAGTGTATTTTGATTGGTTAACACGTAGCTTTTCATACAAGAAGCAGTAAATATTGCGTATTTGCTCTGTGGCAAGATGTTGACAATGGTTACACCTGTTTTATGCAGAATTGTAGCAAGTACTGCTGTAATTAAAGTTTTACTCTCTCATCGTTACCCAAATGGTTGTGATTATTGCAATTATAGCTGAGACAATAGTTGCCATAGTGGCTAGAGAACTCGCCATCTATCAAAGAAGTGAACCAGTTCAGTTTCTGGTAGTATTACACCTGGATTTTTGCATGTGGGAATTGTGCTAGACAATTTTTATGGTTGGTGGGTTTTCTGGGGGATTTACAGTTTTCACCGACCTTTCATTTCAGAGATGCTCCATGTCCACCTCGTTTCATTGTCATTGGTTCTCAAAACCTCTCTGAGCCCCAGAAACCACTTCACCCCACCCTGCCAAACATAGTTTGGCCTTCAGACGCACCACAGAGGTGCTAGTGAGGCAACCCACCTTAGCTGCTTGGAAAGGGTGTCGCCCTGCTCCTCGAGACAGGAGATGGTCGCCTTGCGCATGCCCTGTGCCACCAGCAGCTCGCGGCGCTCGGTCTCGAGGCGGTGGACGCGCTCGCCGCACTCCATAGCCGTCTTCTCGAGGCGCGCGTGCTCCGCCACCTGCATCTCCGTGGCCAGCCGCAGGCGGTGGCGCAGCGCGTCACGCTCCTCAATCAGCCGGTTCACGTCGGCGCGCGCTACGTCGCGCTGCCGCTCCAGCCGGCTGATCACCGCCTCCACGGACGCCTTGGGCACTTCCATCTCCCCTGCCTGCGGTGATGCCGTCCTCCACACACCTGCGAGCAAGGCGCGCCAAAGTCGTGACTATGTAACTACATGCACTTGGCCAGGCGAGGTGGTGCAGTGATAGACTTTCGGACTCTCATTCGGGAGCACCTGGGTTCTATTCCTCACCTTACCATCCTGATTTTCGGTTTTGCGTGGTTTCCCGGGTTCACTCCAGGCGAATGCTGGGATGGTTCGTTACCACATGCAGGTCATCCGATTCCTTCCCTGTTCCTGCTTCTCTGAGCAACTTGCCCCATATCTAATAAACCTTGCTGTCGACAAGATGTTAAGCCATACGTACCTGGCTGCGACTAGCCGCGTATAACTGCCACCAGGGGATGCTAACACAGCTTCAACCACGGTAACTCGAACACCTTACTCGCAGGACAAAGGTGTGTACACTATAGTCCATGCACGTGTGAAGTGAACGTCAGTGAGTAGTTAGCATGCATCGACGACGGATTCGATGCAGGTATGAAAAATTTTTAAAAGTTGGGAAGGGGCGAATAGCAGGAATACAGGTGGCGGGGCGGTCATTCCCCCGAAATACCAGCCACATGACTTGTAGTGGCCCTGCGACGGTGTTAGAAGCATAGTGGACATAAGGGATCGATCACATACATGCCGAAAGGCTCTGGGTGACCCAGAATAACTACCAGAAGAGAGGAAGTTTCGTCGTCCGCAAGTACCAAATTCTACTAACAGTATTTATGTTAACTACCAAGAAATATGCAGCAGCATCTCTAGTGACTTCTGCTCCCACTTGCACTATAGCGAGGTGATTTACAGAAGAAGATTACATGCTCTATGTCCCTTGCGCCATCTTATACTGATGTCCGACAATGGCGATTCCGTTTGCAATTTTATTTTAATCGGGTGGCATGGACAGCGTAGGAACGGTGATGCATCGTCTTTAGCGACAAATCCACATTTTATCTTAATATTGATGACATCTACTGGAGTATGAAAGGGACTCGACAATGCACAAATTCTGACTTAATTGTTGAGTGGCAGACCGTCAGAACTGATGGCATAATGGTGTATATGGCGCGGCACCAACTTGCGATTTTCCAACTGGTTAATGCCCTCCCGTATACAACGCATGTTTCCCAGGACTGCCTCTGTGCTGTCGACACCGTTGCTTTGCCACCCCAATCTCCAGATGTGCCACGATGGCTCGCACGAAGCAGGCGGCTCGCAATTTCTATGGGAGGCAAAGCTTCGCAGAAACAGCTCATCATCCAAGCAGCCTGCTAGAGTGCCAGCTACGGGGGAAGTGAAAAAGTCGCATCGCTAACAGAAAAGCACCAAACTTGCTTCAGTCAAAATAAAACAAATGCATTCTTTGTGCATCAACACATTTTACTACAAATAAATTAAACTTTGATAATTTGGGAGAGCAAAAATAAACTGCTCAAAAAAAGTTTCGCGTCAGAGGTTTATTGTACCAAAAATACCTTAACATCACATTTCCACTTTATACAATCATGTTGCAAATGCATGTGTTACAAAACAACAACAATATTGCAAAAAGTTTCATTTAGTATCATAACAAAAAACAAAATACACTAACTGTTTGTGTGTTTGAGAAATACCATTGTTCGCTTCTATTTTATTGTCACTCTCCACATGAATCAATACTGTGTGTGACCTCGAGAATTCACAAGATCCCTGACGCACCGAGGAATACTGAGAATGAGGTTATCCAGTCACTCTTGAGGCAAGCTGTCCCATTCTGTCTGCGCGGCCAATATCAGTTCCTGTGTATTGTTGGGCTGTTGATGGCGTGCTTGAATGACAGTTTTCAGTAAGTCCTAGGCATGCTCTATGCAGTTCATGTCTATCTTTACTGCTGGCAAATCCATTCTTTGAATAACGGCTTGCTGACATTATTGATCAACGACTCTTGCACGGTGTGCGCGGGTATTATCATCCACCAGCAGAAACATTTCACCAAATGCATATCGGCAAGGGGGCACAACAGTCTGAAGGACATCTGTGATGTACTGTCGAGCTGTAATTGTGCCCTTAATACGAACTAAAGGTGTTCGACGCCAGAGCATGATTCCTGCCAAGACCAGGATTCCTCCACCTCTGTATGCCTGGACGTCTTGCACACCACGACACCTTGCCTGTGCACATCGTCCTCTCCACACTCTCAACATTCTGGAATCTGGCCTAAAACAAATCCTCGTCTCATCATTGAACAGAAAATGGAGCCACTCTTCAGCTGTCCACTTGTGATGATCCCATGCCCATTGTACGTGGTTCTGCCGATGGTGTATGTTGCGATAAGGGTGTCTCATAGGTCTCCTAGCTTGTAAGCATTCCTCTCGAATATGATTGCGCACAATCTGGTCAGAGAGATGTACACCCGAGGCTGCTCGGAGACGATCTCGTATCTCTCTTGCTGTTGAGGTATTGTTCTGGAGTGCATTAATTATATAGTGGTCCTGAGCATTTGTGTGACCCTCGGGTGACCAGACTATGGTCGATCATTAACAGTACCAGTGTCTATGTATTGCCTTCAGATGCAAGACTCATCACTTTGTGTCATACCCAGAGTTGCAGCGATCGTACATTGTACAACGTCACTTTGTAGGAGAGAAACGATCCTAGCACATCGAAACTCTGCTATTGTGTGGCGTGGCATGATCCGATCCCTTCTGCAGTCTCTACATCGCTGAATGAAAGCAAGCTGACATTCGTTTTGACGTGGACCACTTCTGTGTGGTCTGGCACGGCCACTGTCATCACATCATCGGCCCACAGTAACTGCACCAGTGTGGCCCGCGGAACACGCACGTCGTGCGTCCCGATGCGTGTCCGCATCGTTCACTTGGGAGCGGGTCATGACCAGATAACGAGTGATTCAACCGAGTGCCTGTGATGTCCCTAGAGATATTTTTATGATTAGGATAGGAATCAAGTGTTGGAATGTGTAGTAAATAGCATTATAATTTACCGCCCACGGGTAAATGTTCGTGAAATTCGCCCTTAGGGGATTGCGAAATAATCGCAGAATAAATGCATGCCACGTGCATATTTAATGAGGTGTCGAGTAGCAAGGCTAGGTTATTTGAAGTGTTCTATATAATTTTCCGAGTGCAATTGTGTGTCTAATCAAGCCAATTAGTGATGTGGGAAATAATTAGTCTTTCTTTCAACCTGGCCGTTCCGGTCGTAGAGTGCCCCAACTTAACAGACCTAAATCTCCCACATACTCTGCAAGGCACCACATAATCATATTTTGTATTTAAATTAGTGCTTAATTAAGAACTCTTAACTCTCTACGGGATTAAGAAAACACGCTCACAATGTTTCCGTGTTTTATGTGTATATGTTTCAAGTTCTATGTTAACGAGGTCAGTTAATTAAATTACCTCGCGGAGTGGCGCGAGCTCTCGGCAAGAACGCCGCTCACCTGCGCCGTCTCCGGCAGTCTGATTCCACGGGTCTTAGGTGCTGCACGTTCGTCGTGTTGTGGGGGAATTTAATGCTTTGTTCTGTACACTTAACTACAATAGGTTAACGTAATTTATTTAAACTTTTATTTAGTTTACCAACAGTCTTCCCTGCTTTCGCAGCACCCCTCTGTCAGCTCCATTTACCGACCCCGGAGGTTTAATTATTAGTGTAAGTTTTCGCGCCATTCTTGGCATTTTTGTACATTAACGGCCACTGGTAGGTCTTGTGAGTCAGGTCCACTTTAGTTTACATTGTATACATGTAACTGTGTACACTATTTGGCAATACAATTCACTTGAGTTAACCGAAATTTGTAAGTTCTCATTTAGTGTTGTATTCCGGGCCCTCGCCCTATCCAGGAAGTTATTGACACCTCAAGAAGGCATCCTTCACTTATAAGGTAAAAAGGTAACATTAGGGCGTGCTGGTGAGCCTTAATACCCCGATTATATATTACGTTTTCCTGTAAATGTGTACCGTGTGTGTCAGGGGATACAGCCATGTGATCGTTCGGTCCACGATCCTGAGAACTGTGACTTCGTGCTCACCCACCCAGTGAGCTGGCGCCCATTCTATTCGAAATATAAATATTGTGTAATATTATGATTTTCCTTAACATAGTCGCCAGACGACGTCCGCATTACTATCCCCGACCGCTCAGGTAATGTTAGTCTGTCACAGAGACAACGCACCAAAAGTGAACTAAAGTCAAGTGGGACACCTACATTCCTATAAAAACGCTAGAAAATTGTGTAAACATTATTTTATAAATGCATTCCGAGTAATAAAGTTGGAACATTCATTACTTTTCGTTTGATGCAAAACTTTTTTTGAGCATTTTATTGTGACTAGAAGCATTATTTCTGTCGAATTGTTTGACACTGTGTTCGGAGATAGATGTAATAGTGGAGAGCAGCCATTTTTGATCTTGTGTGCACTCATTTCCTTAAAAATAGCTTCTCTCAGAAAAATATGGCTAAATGGAATGAAACTTGACAGAGGAAGAACTATGATAAAATAATTGATTACATCAGACAAATGGACCGCTTATTCAGGGAAATTTGTAAAATTAAATTTACTCTTAGTACATTGTTGCACCACCCCTACTGTGGATACATAGACTTATGCGGCTTTACGGTCTGAAATCGAGTCTTAAAGGCGTGTTAAACTGTGTGGGAGATCGTCCCGAAGTTTCTGGATTTGCCTTACCAGATGCTGCAGACCTTTTGGCTGAATATCTTATCTCAGATGGCCCCATGTGTGTTCTGGACTTAGAGTTTATAAAACAGGCTGGCTATAAAAAGTGTAGAAACACTAAACTATACCAAGGAAGCTAATGCTGTATGTGGACATGCGTTAGTATGTTGGAAAATTTCCATTTGGAACCGTGCTACGAAGGGTAGCACATGGCTCCGCAGAATGTTCTGGACGTACTACTGTGCCTTCGATACTTCCCTGATCACTACCAGGGAAGACCAAGAATTATAGGAGATTGTTTTATATGCCATTATGCCACCAACTCTGGCTGTACATCTTTCAACAATGAAGTGGGAATTTGTACGTTGTCCAGAGCCCCTCTATGTGGATGGCACCTGTGTCCAGACCAAACCTGAATTTTTCATTAAACACTATACGTAGCCATTTCTAAGCTGCCCGTGCTAACAAATTACAGCAAAACTGCCAACGAAGTCGCCGTTTTCAGGTATGAGCAGAAGACAACGAAAAGAACGTCGAGTATGTATTCTTTTTCAAGTGTCTACGCAACAGTACAAGTGGAAAGAGGGGTCGCGGCGCGTACGCCTTCCCTCGTGTTCCCATTACTCCCGATACCACCGAACAGTTCGGTCGGAATGGTCCAGGTTGCAGGCAGTTCGACGAAACAGCCACCCTGCATCCCGTCACACAGGAATTCTCCCCAGAGGCGTAACAACTGGGTTTGTGAGGAGGGGGCAGAGTTATAATTTCCCTTCCTAAATTTAGTAAAGGGCACCAGAATGAGAGTGAATGGAAACCCGGGCGATTGTTAGTCGCAAAGGTTTCCCCCTCCCCAGAAGAGGGCCTGAAGGCGTGCTCTCTCCAAAGTTGTTCTTCACTCGAACTCTGGAAGTTTATAGTACAATCCGTTTCGCCGAGACTTACATGCTAGCTACTGGCTGACGTTCACTCCGCGTGTAAAGTGATTAAACCGCACTCTGCTTCGTCCTATGACTGTTCATATTCCCGGGGTTGCAGCGGTGTTGGCGGCCACCGGTAGCTCTGGTGCTAATCGCAGTCAAACTTAAATCAGGTACAAGAATATCCGTTACGGTATTTTAACCAAATTTCACCTTTTGTCAATGATTCGTGCTGGGTGCGTCTGTTTTTACGGCAGTGAGTGTATTTGGTTTCATTGTAATATTTCCCGATAAGAAGTGTACAAGGAATAGTGGACACATTTGTACACATATTACACTCTCAAATAGTTAAGAACCCTCTGTGAACGTAATTTCTGTTCCGCCGTGCTCGTGTAGCAAGGAGGTCGAAGCAATGATTGTTCGAGACTTGTTCACAGTCCGAGTCTGAATTTGAGTACTGAGTTGGTACAAGACAGGTCCCCGCCGTGTTTACCCTCTGAAAAGGTGTAACGGAAAACCAAATACAGAACAATTAATTATTCAAGCTGTTTTTCATCTAAGTAATAAAGTTAGACAACCTGCGACTGCAGGTTCGTCACGAATAAAAAAGTTGATAACATTAGCCTTCTTTTAAGTTGGGAATGAACCAGTAGTTTGTTGCAAATTCAGTATTGCAAAAATTATTTAAGTGTCCCGCCTACCTGGCGTTTGAAATGCGTTGCATTGCTTGAAATATTCGTTTTTCTACAAAACTTTTTAAATGTGCGTCCAATGTGCTGATCTATGAAAAGAACACACACTTCAGACGAAGGCTGTTGAGTGCTTTCAAAAAGTCACGCACATTAGAAACACCATTTCACAGCACACCAAAATGCCTAAAAACTGCTTTTTCAAAGTGCTGCGTCTCAAAATACACGCGTCTGATACACACAAAACTACTCAAGGGCCCTGCATTGAACTCTTCCTACAGACTTTCCAGCAATAAAATAATAGGGCCACCGCTGAAAGTCCCATAGGTACACGCAGTGTGACCAGAACACTGCACGCCAGTTCAGAACCTTGCGCGTCTTTGTATTCTATTGAACCAGTTAAGTGTATACAATCTCTTCAGCCCATTCGAGTATACCAGGGTCATTAATTTTATTTCTGTTTTTGAATTGGAAGTTATCCCACTGTGACCCCGAGGTCATTGGCCAGAAGCAGCCTGTTCTCCAAGGAATGACCACGTACAAGATACCTTAGGGTGAATGCAAGAATAAAGTTAATATCAAGTTAATTGGTTTTAGAACACTGATTATAGGCTAACGATTAGCTGTAAACGAGGAATATAAGGGGTCTGAGCGAGATATGATTTCTACATTTCGAATACTGACTAGAGTTTCGGAGCCTTCTAAGCGATGTTTATAATATCAGGATATATATATATATTTGGTTACGTTCTGTGTTTGATTTTTTTTTTCTTTGGTGCGACTGGGAGGCCACGACACTCGGGGTAGTGTACAGCAGGAGGGCGTCGCCGCGTGAGTTGTGCTGACATTTCACGGAAGGCCGCTGTCATTCGTGGATTAAATGTTCCCCTCCGGTTGAGTGGAGGGTGGAGAGATTTGGGCTGCTGTTAACATCTAGGTCTTGAGAGCCGTCGAGGGTGAAACGAGGTGAAAACGGAGCAGCGCCGGAATGCAAGGGCGGGGGAAACGGGAGATCCCCGAGAAAAACCCGCTGACCAGCGGCATCGTCCGGCACGATTCCAACATGCGGAAATCCGGGAGTGACCCGCCGGGAATCGAACCCGGTTCACCTAGGTGGGAGGCAATTAGTCTAACCACTAAACCACTGTGGCCTCTTCTACTTCCGTGAGATGTGCAGATTTTCGCCGGCGGTAGACGGTCGCCCTGTTGTGAAATGTATGAAAAAGTGGAAGTGGCTGGCCCCAGGTCGTCAACCCGAAGTCTCGCGGATCAGCAGTTGCAGCTGTCGAGTACCTTTGAGGTGACGCTATTACGAGGTCTGGGTGTCTTTTGCCTGACGTGGAACTGTGTGGATCGTTTCCACGAAAATCGCGAGCTAGTCTAGGTGGGGGCTTGAACCCGCCTAAGATAGGGTTTTAATTAATGACGACAGAATAGTGAAGTGCGGGAATAAGATACGAGCTCGCCGAAGCGGTTGCTTGCAGTCTGAGAGGCTAGGTGCAGTGATATCTCAACCAGTGGTGTTATTGTTCTCTGCCCTGCGGAGCCCTGGATAGCCCGGAGGTAGAGAGGGGCTGACGTGGTTCATCGTGGGATGAAGAACATGTAACGTAGAATTGTCGGTTTAGCTTACGATTTAAGATCTGTCAAGATAACTGTTTTGGAAATGATGAGGTTTAAATTGAGTTTATTTGTTTTGAAATGTCATACACGATAAATCTTGTAATTTAAAAAATAGAATCCACTGCCTTCATTAATTATTTCTACACCCCTCAATTATAATTTAAGGCGTTAATTATTTTTTTTATTAATTAATTAAGTTTATTAATCTGATTTTTTTATTTACAGTTGGCATCTTGACCACGCTGTAGGGGGCGCAGACTATGTAGTTTACTATCCTGGACCTAGGTAGTTAAGTTCATTATCATCATTTTTGATAAGCGAGTGATTTAAGTAGGTAGTTTTTCTGATGCCCCGTGTATTTATCAATTATTTTTCTAAGTTACGCCCTAGTATTTGGTTGCGGATAATTGAGTTGTTAAGCGTTTTCGCTCGCATCATGACAATATGTGAATTTCTGTCTGTGTAAGTGATCATATGCAACTGTTAAAATTTTTTCAATAAATCCCCAACCATATAAGGGGATGGGGGAAATCATGTGCCTAGGAATCTGAGTTCGAAACTCTAAATGATGAAAAAAAAAATGTTTACTCAGACTGATTCAAAGTGATGGGGAATATTTAAAAATAGTACCTCAGTCATAAAGTTGACTGGCGCCTCGAGTGTTGACAACTACGCGCCACGTCGTCCACGTGCTTATTAACTTTACTGAATATGCTTAAGAGTAGGTACATAAATACACCGAAGAGCAAAAAAAACTGGTACACGTGCCTAATGTCGTGTAAGGCCCCCCGAGCACGTAGAAGTACCGCAAGACGACGTGGCATGGACTCGACTAATGTCTGAAGGTATGTAGGAGGCAATTCATACCATGAATCCTGCAGGGCAGTCCACAAATCCAATTTGAGAAAGGGTTGCACGTCTGTCACGTTTAACGATTTTCGTCAGTCGTCGTTTGTCCCGTTTTTTCACGATCTTTTTCTGGCCGCAGCGATGTCGAAGATGTGATGTTTTACCGGATTCCCGATATTCACGGTACACTCGTGAAATGGTCGTACGCGAACATCCAAATGTTATCGCTACGTTGGAGATGCTATGTCCCATCTCTCGTGCGACAACTATAACACCACGTTCAAACTCAATTAAATCTTGATAACCTGCCATTGTAGCAGCAGTAACCGATCTAGCTGCCGACCGCATCGCGTTACTCTGATTGGTTCCATACATCTGTTATTTGCATACGCACTCCTATACCAGTTTTTTTTGTTCTTCAGTGTAAGAATAAGAGTGCATAAAAATAAAGGGAAGTATTAAATGAAACGTTAGTTTGGAGCTACAGTAGAGAACCGTGGAAATGCAGGGTAATAATATTTGCGGCTCACTCTCTGGAACAGTGTCGTCCCAAGCAAATAAAATAATTTTAAAAGTGAGTTCTGCTCGTAAGATAGGTAGGGCCTTAAGACCTGACGGCTTCCCTTCGTCCATTATATCATGTATCAACGAAAATAAAAATAAAGTTAAGACTACTAATGGCGAAAATACCTGGGCATCCTCTCTGAAGGTATATGACCAGCCATCTGCCAGATCGCCGAGGACTGCCGAGTACTCCCGAATAGTCTCGAAGCAGGAGACCCACCGCCCCATGTTGCGCCATTTAAAATTAATCTCAGTCCGTATTTAAATATTTTCTCTCGCAAATATACCAGAAAAGTTTTAAAATGTTTGACTCAAAATATATGAAAAACTTTACTTACAGAGGATTCGGTATAGAACTGTGGCTTTTGTGTGCCAGACCTTACTTTACAGGCATCATGGGAGAACTGTGAGAAAAAGTTGTGATGGACTGGGCTGAAGTATATTTTTATTTCTAGTTGAGATAGATTGTTACATACGCCTCGTCATTATCCCCTGAAGCTCCCAGAAAAAAAACNTATATTTTTATTTCTAGTTGAGATAGATTGTTACATACGCCTCGTCATTATCCCCTGAAGCTCCCAGAAAAAAAACGTATTTAGGATACAAGCGCAATTAACTTTATCGATGCACGTTTTCTTATTTCATGTCACATCAACTCAGGGAAACTTTTCATATGCCTAATTTATTAAGCTGGGTTCACAACCATCTATCGCACCCGTCCGTCGGTCAGTCATCCGTCTGTTGTTTCGTCCGACAGTTGAAAGCGATTCACAACAATCATCCGCCGTCCGTCAATCCTTCTGTACTGCAAAATTTCAGCGTGACAACCTAACATCGTGATCTTTCTTTAGTTGGAGGTATATTTTGGTTGAAAACACATTTTAAAGGGAAACATTTTGGGGAGATAAGAATTTACACTGAATTATTGTTCACATTATAAATTCCTGAATTTACCACCAAAGATAAATAAAGAAATATCCACCGCCTTGCATTTTATTTCAAATTGCGTACGTATTCGCGTCTACGGAATGTCGTCAGAAGGCGGTTATTCGTCGAAAGTTAAAGTTTGAAAAATATTTAACGGATTGATGGATAGAAAAAAAAAAGTGGCCCTGCGATTCGTTGGAGATCACGTAATCACCGGACTGTCGGGCGACTGACGGATTCGACGGATGGTTGTGAGTTCACCTTAGGGCATTGCGTTAACACAATACCTACTGAACATCTCTAAATGTAGGCCCAAAACTCGCCTTTTGGCACAAGATACTTATCATTTGAATACCAGCATACTTTTATGCAAAGAAGGCAAAAATATTTCNTATATTTTTATTTCTAGTTGAGATAGATTGTTACATACGCCTCGTCATTATCCCCTGAAGCTCCCAGAAAAAAAAACGTATTTAGGATACAAGCGCAATTATCTTTATCGAGGCACGTTTTCTTATTTCATGTCACATCAACTCAGGGAAACTTTTCATATGCCTAATTTATTAAGCTGGGTTCACAACCATATATCGCACCCGTCCGTCGGTCAGTCATCCGTCTGTTGTTTCGTCCGACAGTTGAAAGCGATTCACAACAATCATCCGCCGTCCGTCAATCTTTCTGTACTGCAAAATTTCAGCGTGACAACCTAACATCGTGATCTTTCTTTAGTTGGCGGTATATTTTGGTTGAAAACACATTTTAAAGGGAAACATTTTGGGGAGATAAGAATTTACACTGAATTATTGTTCACATTATAAATTCCTGAATTTACCACCAAAGATAAATAAACAAATATCCACCGCCTTGCATTTTATTTCAAATTGCGTACGTATTCGCATCTACGGAATGTCGTCAGAAGGCGGTTATTCGTCGAAAGTTAAAGTTTGAAAAATATTTGACGGATTGATGGATAGAAAAAAAAAAAAGTGGCCCTGCGATTCGTTGGAGATCACGTAACCGCCGGACTGTCGGGCGACTGACGGATTCGACGGATGGTTGTGAGTTCACCTTAGGGCATTGCGTTAACACAATACCTACTGAACATCTCTAAATGTAGGCCCTAAACTCGCCTTTTGGCACAAGATACTTATCATTTGAATACCAGCATACTTTTATGCAAAGAAGGCAAAAATATTTCNAAACTCGCCTTTTGGCACAAGATACTTATCATTTGAATACCAGCATACTTTTATGCAAAGAAGGCAAAAATATTTCATAAGAATAAACTCACTTTGCAGTTAACGAATTCTGTGTATTCTATTTTGTGCATTTTATAAAATAGGTTTCGTGATAAAACCTGAATGTTGGTAATGCTAGGCAATGTTAAAATAGCGTTTTTAACAGGTGCCTACATAACCAAATTGCTACGCTAAAAATCAGAAAAATTGTTACCTTATTTATAACACACTCTCCAATTTTGTTGTTTTAAAAACGCGCGTATTTTTTGGGTATACCAAATACATTATTTTGCTTGAAATGTAAGTAATTTAAGTGTTGCTATCAAGTTAATTTCAGTACCATATTTCCACACTGCAGAAAGTAAACATAAAAAAGATTGCAAAGAATTATTATTTACTAGCATAGCAATTGTAGGTGTTCTGTTCCTGAAGAAGTACTCCTTGAAATAATTTTTGCACTGACGAGAATACTATAAAACAAGGAAGAAAAAGAACAATATCGATCAGAAATATTTTGTAAAATTAGCCACAAAGTATGATTTGTGTTTGACATCTGTGACTCAGAGAATGGAAACGATATTATTTGCATATTTCTTTAATCTACTTTAATATTTTCAGATTATTAATATTATTCCTTAATTTATGTTATGTAATCACGAGAATATATTTCGATAATTTCATTTATCGAATGATTCAAGCTCTGAATCGCAGAGGAACTAGGCACAACCTCTGTGCATGAACCGCACGTATTGTCCATTCAAAGTTTCTTCACACTTTTTGAATCAAACCTTTTGAAAATTNAACCTCTGTGCATGAACCGCACGTATTGTCCATTCAAAGTTTCTTCACACTTTTTGAATCAAACCTTTTGAAAATCACCCCATATATGACGTGTTAAGTCACGTATTACAAGCGTTTTAAACTTGTAATAATATAAAAGTACCCTATATTCAGATAAAATGAACATTTACTTATATTCTATGTATTTGTTATAGAATTTCATTTATAATTAATATGAATAAATACAAGGAGAAATTATGTGTGTTTGTAATGCCTGGTAAGAAATAGTTCTTATGAAAAATATTACACTGACTGCGCGCGAGTTTTCTAGACTTTGCGTGAGGCGGAGGAATATTCTGGAAGTAGATCTTTAGCAGGGCTTCAGAAAAGTTGGAAGTAACCGCCTATAGAATAGAGACTTCAGTAAACAGCATGGCATCACCGATCAGCACAGTCTTCTCCAGAGGCACAGAGTATGTAAGTGTACAGAAGCGAAATGGCGTGGCAGTTCCTTTGANCCGATCAGCACAGTCTTCTCCAGAGGCACAGAGTATGTAAGTGTACAGAAGCGAAATGGCGTGGCAGTTCCTTTGATGTAAGCGAACTCGGGAGCATGCCTTGGGGTCTGATTGTCTGTTGCACGTTATGGAATATTCCCCGTTGGCCAAGCTGCGCTGGCAGGTTAGTCTCCAGGAGGTGATTGGTGTACGACGTTCCTTCATTTTGCTGGCCGGTGAGGCCATTTTGNCAACCTCTGTGCATGAACCGCACGTATTGTCCATTCAAAGTTTCTTCACACTTTTTGAATCAAACCTTTTGAAAATTACCCCATGTATGACGTGTTAAGTCACGTATTACAAGCGTTTTAAACTTGTAATAATATAAAAGTACCCTATATTCAGATAAAATGAACATTTACTTATGTTCTATCTATTTGTTATAGAATTTCATTTATAATTAATATGAATAAATACAAGGAGAAATTATGTGTGTTTGTAATGCCTGGTAAGAAATAGTTCTTATAAAAAATATTACACTGACTGCGCGCGAGTTTTCTAGACTTAGTTAAGCTTTGTTTGCGTGAGGCGGAGGAATATTCTGGAAGTAGATCTTTAGCAGGGCTTCAGAAAAGTTGGAAGTAACCGCCTATAGAATAGAGACTTCAGTAAACAGCATGGCATCGCCGATCAGCACAGTCTTCTCCAGAGGCACAGAGTATGTAAGTGTACAGAAGCGAAATGGCGTGGCAGTTCCTTTGATGTAAGCGAACTCGGGAGCATGCCTTGGGGTCTGATTGTCTGTTGCACGTTATGGAATATTCCCCGTTGGCCAAGCTGCGCTGGCAGGTTAGTCTCCAGGAGGTGATTGGTGTACGACGTTCCTTCATTTTGCTGGCCGGTGAGGCCATTTTGTTGGCGTGTGTGGTTTGAGTTTGACGCGTGGCGGGTACAGAGGATAGGAATTGCGCTGTATTCAGACCCTGAGAAATAACCCCCGGGAAATCCCGAGGTATAAAAACTTCCGGGGATGAACCTCAGTGAGAAGGAAACAGGGTAACCCCCTGGTCCAAATTAGGGCAGACACAGCTGCCAGGAACCCCCGAGATGCTTGCCNTGCTGGCGTGTGTGGTTGGAGTTTGACGCGTGGCGGGTACAGAGGATAGGAATTGCGCTGTATTCACACCCTGAGAAATAACCCCCGGGAAATCCCGAGGTATAAAAACTTCCGGGGATGAACCTCAGTGAGAAGGAAGCAGGGTAACCCCCTGGTCCAAATTAGGGCAGACACAGCTGCCAGGAACCCCCGAGATGCTTGCCGCACCCCTCCCTCNACACCCCTCCCTCCACCACTAGTTTGAGCGCGCGAGTCGCTGACTAGACCGAAATCCTATACAAAAAAACGTGCGAGGGACGCCAGGGAAGTCCCTGTTTCTCTCGACACAAATCGCTGACAGCCAATTTGAATATATCGAGAGGCGGGTTAAATTCAGGAGCAGCCAAGGTTCGTGAGCATTCAGTCGCGAGAGGTCATTCAGTCATGATCATTCAGTTGCAGACGTTCGAGAGGAGTTATTCAGCCGCAATGCAAGACCGAGAACGCAGTTAGGCGAGTGGCAGTAGTATCAACGGTCCGGGGTTCGGGACCGGCCCAGGCAATCAGTTGTAATCAGTTGTTCACAGTCAATTGTTCGGGAGCAATTATCGCCAGCCGAGACGGGAGTTGTTCGGCAGTACAGCCGAGGAGACGAGATAGATGTAAACGAAACGAGAGAAGCCAGTCGTGTAACGAGAATATGGGTAAATTCCCGAAACGAGTGGTAGCCCCAGTCCGAGTGGCGCCATTCCCCGAGAGACGTAGTCAGGCGCCGGATGGCGACGTCAGTCAGTCAGTCAGTCAGTCCATAGTAACGTCACCGAGGAGGGAACTCAGGAACAGCCGAAACTTCATGTGTAAATTTCCGAGACAAACCGAGTAGAAGTGCCGAGAACTTATGAGTTCATTTCCGAAACGTAGTGGCAGTTTCAGCGGTTAGGAATGCAGACAGAAACGCGATGGCCGGAAGAAAGACGANAAGTCACGGGAGAACCCTAATCCCGGGCTTCATTGAGAGACCGTCAAAGCCGCAGGAAACAGCCAACTTCGTACCACACGTCAACGAGAGCCAGTCCGAGGGTCTGAAAAAGGGCCACCTAACTCACCATGCCTCAGCTACCAACGAAGACAACTCACCAAAAGCCGCAGTCAGAGATAAGTAGAGAAACTTCTTTCTTCAACAAACCTTCCCCGACGCATAGTATTCAGCCCACCAGCCCTCCAGGCTTACGACTAGAGGGGGGTTCAGTCTCGCCAGTGTGTGTAATAACTATGTGACCTTCTGATCAATAAAATTCTGGTGTGTTAACTAACGGAGAATACGAGTATTTGTTTACCCCTAAAGCAACA
The DNA here is from genome assembly GCA_002778355.1 of Clitarchus hookeri. Classification (NCBI taxonomy): domain Eukaryota; kingdom Metazoa; phylum Arthropoda; class Insecta; order Phasmatodea; family Phasmatidae; genus Clitarchus; species Clitarchus hookeri. Next base: position 479,356 of record NQII01001427.1, read on the forward strand.
TCCTCAGGTGCCCTTAGTCTGCACCGAAATAATTTAACTATTATGAACTACTGGCCACCCCCTGTATAACTAAGGTGGCCGAGTAGCGACAAGTTCGCGATACACACTGCCATTTCACCTCTGTATTCTTAGTTACTCTGTGCCAGGAGCGTTACATTAAGACAATGCCATTCTAGCAACGAACATTAATTGAGAATTTCCTCTCCAAATAGCTTTATTTTTGGTTGTAGCATTCTTAATTTGCAACCCCCACAATTAATATTAATATACGACTATTCTGGGTATGTAGCGAGAGTGTGATACAGTCGATCATTCAGGTAACGGTAAACTGCTGGAAAGCTTCTTTCAATTGTAGAGAGAAGGTTCCAGTTGGCCTGTGTTTAAAGGATTATCAGTATTTTGAATGTTAATCAGTTAATCAGTTTTGGTTTTCAGCAGAGAATCCTTCTCCCCCCCCCCCTTCTTATTCCAGCCGGAGAAATTCAGGATACGCCCCTGGTCTTCTTCGAGGGGATGTTAGTTGTTTATTCATTGCATCCTGCCGCATCAAATGTATCCAATAGCTGTCTGCCAAATGTAACAAAACTTTATTCAATTTACTTTCGTGAATAATATACATGATGTATCCGGTATGGTGTTAAAGACTTTCAGGGACGATCTAAAAGGGCACCAGCATCCATTTGAGACATGGGACTCCAGTCCTGAAACGCCTCCGTCGAACGTTACAACCAAAACAGTGTTGGGATGCCTGTTACGGTGGAATACGACAACTTACAGGACTAATTTAATGCACTAATACACTTCTTACATGGCCGGCAAGCTATGAAGACCACAGCTCACAACAGGCGTTCAAAGGTGCGTCCTCCAGCTTCGATGCAGGCATGACAACATCACCCGAAGCTGCGTCGTACCACAGGACCCACCACGTCGGCACACCGCATGCCATCTATCGTGCATTGCTGGAGCGTATGTTCCGCAGCTCTTGTGCTGTGCTGTACCACGCCTACAGGACACGTTGGCCGACTCGTGGCATCGGGGTTATAATTCTTCACTGCCACCCTTCAGGCACCAAGTTAAATTCCTGGCTCGGGCAAGGATGTTTATCATTGTTTGCAGGCTTCAAGTACTTTGCCGTATGCCATTGAACGTAGTACATCCTTCTACAGCGCCTCGACCGTTGTCGTATTCCTCTGTAATAGGCATCTAAACACTGTTTTGGTTGTAACGCTCGACGAAGGCGTTTCCTGACCGAGATTCCCTATCTCAAATGGATGCTGGTGCCTTCCTTATCCCTGGCAGTTTTTTTAACACCACCCAAGATACATCCCGTGACACGCAGACCAGAGGTGGCGCGCGGGATGTGGGGAAGCAACGAGGAGCAAATCAGCCAGTTTTCTACGCTAGTCATTCCTTCTGGAAGTCGGCTATGTTGTGTGCCATTGACTCTAGTGATCATAAACTTTAAAATTCCATGAAAGTAAAAAATGTAAAAAGTTAAAAAATTTGCAAAAAAATCTACAACAATTAGTAAAATCTTATATACACAAAATCGTATAAAATTATTTTTAAGAAAAATCATTATACATTATTTTAGTAAAAAAATTAATTAAAAGGACGTGCGTCGAATGTTTGTACACTTACCCCGTCTCGCCACTCGCATTTTTGCGCTCTGCACACATTCCATTCCATTAAAAAAATGTCGAATGGGAAACAAATCAATGCCATAAACTTGAATAAACTTCTGCAACTTTATGGAAGCCAATTAAGGCAAACAAAGAAAGGGCAGTTCTTTATAACTGTTGAAAAATACTTTTACCACTGAGATATATTTCTGTCGAGTTGTTTATTCCACTGTAAATTTTTACATCTCATTACGGTGCAAGATATTATGCAAAGTAAGTGCATCAATCTGTCAAAATACTGCTCACGAATTTGGCGAAAACCGTCATCTTAGATTGCCCTTTCTTAATTTTTTTTTTTGTTGCTTCCGGTTTCTCTACATTACTCCAGATGAATACCGAATTCTTGCCTTGCTCCCGATTGTCCGAGCAAATCGTTCCGTCTAATGACCCCGATGTTGTTGATATATTAAGCAAGGGCCGTATTAACCATTAGGAAAAGTAAGCACGTACTTAGGAAATCATGAGAAAGGAGACAGCCATAGATGTGTTACATGCCAGATGTACTATGAGCTGCATGGAGCAGAACTGCAACCGGTGCAGCTGAAACAGGTTCCACAAAAATTGATGCCTTATCTTTACTAGGTATAGAAGCAAATTTTTTGCGTAAGATTAGTTTTAAGGATCTAATCAAAGACTTTTCAATTAGGAAAAGTAGGAGGAAACTTTCCAAATATAAATTAAATGGGAGGCATTCGAATATAAACATTGTTTTCCATTTTAGTAAACGTTCTGTTGCATTTCTATAAAAATAAATTCATTTACGTTTTATTGTTTACATTTTATATTATTGTACCATTTTAGGTGTCGTGACGAACGGCATCGCAGCTTCCTGTGAACTGTTTACAGCAAACCTAACACTGAAGTCCAAGCGAGCGATGTATTACGTACCTGTGCAGGTTCTCCCATATCTGTGCATAGTATCGCCGTGGCTGAACAGTGCAGTGCCTAGAGCTGTACAAGTACACACGTGCGTGTTGCCGATAACTACAGTCACTCTTGCCGCCATTCGAAGCTCTGCTGGATCGTCGCTTCGCTGTTTCGCACACCTGACACTTAAGGTCGCACAATCCTCCAAACCCTAAGACTGTGGGCTCGGAGGCACGTCATTGCTTAAGTAGTGTCGCTGGCCCGATTTAGAAGGTTCCCCGCACGCCGAGTCATGCTGAGAGAGGCTAGGACAATGACCAGAAAATTCCTGAAAATATAACCCCAGAAATTAAATGCGCTGAAGGTTAGCAGCGTGCGAGTCCCGATAGACTTATTGTCTCGCATACGCGGTGGCTCGCCTTTGTAATTCGCCGCCCTCTACTCGCATTATGACTCTCTCCTTGGCACACTATTTCACCCGCTCGAGTGGGATAGGGCAAGGGAAGCGTAGCGGACCAGCAACTTATAACAATATTTTTCATCGAAAAATCATAATTTTTTAAGTAAGTTTGAAACAAAAAATTTTACCTAGTCCTCACATACTACATACTACAAAATAATGTATACATATATGCTATATAAAAAAATACGAGGTATACATGAAAATAATTTTTTACAGTGCATGATTTAATAATTTTAATTAGATTCTCTATAAATAAAATTAATAGAATTGTCATTATTCATTTTTAAAAAAGTTTTTTCTTAGTAAAAATTCATATCTTTAAAGCACAGTCATTTTACAATAAATATTTTAATACTAAAATCCATTGCATTTTTTACCAGAGTTTGTAACACCAATTCGAAAACTTGCGGCTTTATAATTTTATTGAATAATAAATAGATTAATTTGTGTTTATTATACATGATACTTTACAGAAAATAAATCGAAATTTAACATGTAAATAAAATTAGCATCTTATACAATTTCAAGCATTTTTATGAACAGCAAAAAATCAACATTTTGTACAAATTTCAACTACTTTTTGTAAACAGTCAGAAATTAATATTTGTAAAATTTCAGCTGTCTTTCAATACATTATGGGGCGGTAGCTAAATGTTATTTGTTTAGTTCTTTTCTTAAAAAGTGTAATAACTACTGCAATTTTCCAATTCAATGGGAAAATCCCGCTGTGAAGACTAGCGGGGGGAGGATCGTACGGTCACCCCGGTGGGGGGAGTGTAGGTTGGTCATTCGAGGTGGCGTGGCAGTTCTAGGCTATGGTAGCCGAGACTAACTTACTTACCGGTTTCCGGAAAGGATGGGCGATGCGTCTCTTATAGCCTCTCAACATCCATGGCAACCCAGGGCTTCTCGTGCCACCCCTGATTAAACAGACTGGGCTCTGCCGCCCGTGCCCTATGGGAAACAGTTTTCTAGCGGCTGTTCAGGGGTATCTGCCGTGATGGCTTGGGCCGATAGATAGTACCAAGGCCCGACCACTTGGTGGGGTGTTGGACCTCTTGGCACTCAGGCCACTGGGGCCCAAAACAGGAATTTCCCTGTGAAGAAATTCTAGGATGGTAAAGGACGCGTGTCTGATGTTGCGAGTCGGCCTGGTGTGCGGCTTCGTGTGAGCTCGGCTCCTGGTGAAGACAGCAAAGGGAGTAAAACCGGACGGTCATGGCGGTACCCACCTGTTCTGAGGGACTCCGCACACTCCCGCATGGAGGTTAGGCGACGCAGTCGGACACAGGAAAACCCATACGTGCCATGGAAATTAAGAGGGAGCACGGGATGATCCGCTTGGCCCATCCAGGGGTACTCCCTGGAATTTGGATCAGACGAGGTTGGACTCGTGCTGGCAGTGGTTGACTCCGCATGCTGGAGAAGGCTCGGAGAGATTCCCCCTCTTGCTAAAAGAGCCGGACGTTGAACAGGATTGTTCCGGGGGCGTGCCCGAGATCACGTCAGGGGCGTGGGTAGTGCTCCGGCTATACCACACGCTTGGTAATCTGAGTGCTAGAATCTCAGGCCTTGTGGTAGGACATGCTCTGTGCGATCTGCAATATCAGATCGGGGCTCTGCCTGGTGCGGCCTGTGTACAGGTCGGGGCAAACGGGTTTGGTCAATTCAGAAAGCGCTGGTCATGTCTGCGATGAGAGGGCGTGATCCCTCTTCCCCGCCTACTGGGAGGCCGGGGTGCGGTATGGCCTCGCGGCTAAGAGCGCCCCGTTAACAAATAAAACCACGACTCTGTCGTGTTTAACAGTAACCTGTGAAGACTAGCGTTAAAAAATATGCAAAGAAAATTTGCAAAGTTTTTATTATACACTCACAAGCATTAGAATTAGATACACGTGCCTTATTTGCAAAATGANAAAGAAAATTTGCAAAGTTTTTATTATACACTCACAAGCATTAGAATTAGATACACGTGCCTTATTTGCAAAATGACTCTGTGATTTCACCGTCGAATGGAATAGTGCCCAGTCACATATGACTGAAATGTCGTCAGACGGTAAACTGATCGTCCGAGTAACAGTCGAGCACAGAATGGGGAAGAAACAATATTATCTCAGAGCATTTGATCGTGGCCAGATCGCTGGCGCCAGACGTACGGTGCACTCCCATTTTCGAAGTAGTTCAGGTACTGTGATTTCCACGGACCACTGAGTCAAGAGTGCACTATGAAGATTCGTATTAAACCACCAGAGACAACAGCAGTGGGGTGCAACGAACCGATGGCAGAGCTCGCCGTCGCCTAGCTCGGTTGGTAACCGTTGACAGACAGGCCACAATGCAGCAGGTCATTCGCCACTGCAATGCTAGACCACGACCTGTGAACAACCATACCATCCAGAACCATCTCCTTGCTATGGGGTACCTAAGCCGCCGCCGCCGCCCTACTAGGGTACTTCTGCTCACCCCACGTCACAAGGCTCAACGACTAACAGGGGTGTGGAAACGCCGTCGTTGGATCCTCGCTGCATGGAAAAAGGTCGCCTGGACGGATGTGTTGAGGTACACGTTAGTACATACCGATGGCAGGGTACGAGTGTATCGACAAACACATGAAGCGATGGATCTTTCGTGTCAGCAGGGTACAGATCAGACCGGCAGTGGTGGTATGGGCACTGTTTACGTGGGATGAAATAGGTCCTCTGTTACAACGCCATTTTCCCTCGCCGGCGAACGATACAGTGACCTGCTGGCAGATTGTGTGCACCATTTCTGCGCCTACAGCACCTTGCAGGAGGCCTGTGCCTTCAGCAATAAAATACACCGGCCCACCCCTCCCGAATTGTCACCGAGTGGTTAGGTGAACACCCTACGGACTTGAGGTTGCTTGCCTGTCCCCCCTCCCCCGAAGTCACCCGACTTCAATCCTGTCGAATACATCTGGGATGCTGTCGAGAGGTATGTGCGCGTCGTGGATCCAGCTCCGACAGATCTCCGTGCATTGTGGTAGGCTGTAGAGTGGTCATGGGTCAGTGTGGCTCCCGACCGCTTCCAGTGTCTTGCGGAGTCCATGCCACGCCGCATCACTGCCGTCATCAGGACTAAAAGGGGCGCTACACACTACTAGGCAGGTAGGTATCTATTATTCTACTGCTCATGAGTGTAAAATTAGATATGCCATCAATTACAGCTGCTGATTTGTTCGGTTTTAACCGCTTTATGATTCGAATTACTTCGCTAACGGTAATATCGAAAAGCTACAGAGATCCCACTATCAGAAGTAGATCTGGTATATTTTATGTTATTATGCGGTGATACAAATACTGAAGCGAAATAGTCAGCAAAGCAACTGGAAATTCTAGGATCTGCTGTTATATTTTCATCAACATATTAGATTTCCGCCTGGCTAGGCATCCGAAAGATGCGCAGGGCCTCAGGAAAAAAAACTTAATGATAGGGTCACCGCTGAGAATCTCAAAATGTGAGTTGCCGATATAAAGTGTAGTTCCTTGCGCATATGTAGATGCGATGAGGCATGTGATAAGGGTCGTCCATAGATTTTAAGCATCGGACACGCAAAACACCTCCAGCCAGGAGGAGCCTTTAACTTCCTGTTGCAACCATTTATCTTACTTTTATATACATTTCCATAACTTCTTACGATTAGTTAATATTCTTATTCATATCAGCAAATCACAAATTCCTATAATAATTTATCTTAGTCTGGACTATTTTCTGTTGGCAGGAAAATCAATTGAAATTATTAAATACCTTATTCCTTTATAATTTTGTGAAGCATACTTATTCTGTGAAGTATAACTATACATACGACATCGAGGAACATCCCGGAAACACTAGAAAATGCCACACTCTTCTTGACATTTAGTAAACTATCACTACTGATATTATCTAAAGTGAAGGAAAGTAAACGTCAACTTCAACATAACTAAATTAATTTTTTTTTTTTTCGAAATGATTTCAGCTACGCGTAGTTTTCAATATGATGTACTCACCCCAGAAACATCCATTTGCCACCGATTGTTTACTTTAAAAAAACCTGTATCCCAGTTTGATTGGGTCACTGAAAACTATTACGAACGTTTACAATTCACCATCAAAGACTTCAGACTTCTTTTGGCAAGTAAGACGTCTACGAGACATCTTGAAAAGAAGGCAGATGTGGCAGCGTAGTGCGGAAGCCAAGAAGAACGTTGCTCGTGGCCGCGTGCCAACATCCAATCCCACCATTGCTTGCTGATATGACGTTAGGCCACAAAGTGGGATACGAATCTATCAGTCAATAATAAGTACTGTTATTTACTATTCCGCGCCAGATTAGTCGTTCTGAGCACAAACGCACATCAGAAAACTTCAGGTGGCGACAAATAGATATTCCAGATTAATACGCGTGAACGGGTGTTTGTAATATGTTTACTAGTTTTTAATAGTCACTGGATAGTGGACAAAGAGTCTAGCTTCTGAGCTAGCCTTTTCCGCCATCCTAGTTCAGTTCTGTCGGATCTCTGGCCACGGGGACGGGCGTGTTATTCATTCTACGGGAATGCTTCCCTCCCGTTTCTCACTTTTTTATACGGGCAGCTTTAGATTGGCCTATGACGGCCAAGTTTTAACTCGGCTCTTGCCGGCTCATATGGCCGACAGTTTCGTTCGTTTTTACTTCTCCTCCGCGTGTTTCCCGTGGCTTAGTATCTGTATCGATATGCGTGCCAAGACATTACCATTTGTAGAGGTTGGTCTTTGGGGGGGGGGGGCACTAAATTTGTTGTAAAATATACTAAAATTGAGAATTGGATACATATTTATATGTATATATGTACATGTACACATATGCATACCTGAATTTTGAGTAGAATTAAAAGTTTTCCACCAGTTCAGGTGGAAGTATTTAAAAAAATTAATTTCTTTGAAAGAACTGTGGTTGGTGGTGCAATTTTAATGTTCCATTTCCTACGCACTGCGCAACATGTGATATGAAAGTTTTCCCGATCCTTCAGCCATATGCGTCAGTGTAACTTCATATGTCACTATATTCCCGTTCAATATGATCATGAACGTACGATGTCTAAAAGTAAAGTGTTTAATGTGGTAACGCGACTCGTTTACGATCAGTAGATAGATAATGGAGGAGCTGGCACAGGGGTGTGGGGAGTAGGACAGTAGGATGGACATGGAATCTGGCAGTGGACCAGTGGTGGCATCTGGCAGAGGACAGGCCACCATCTTGGATGACCTTGACCCTGACCTCGACCTAAAATGTCCGGTTTTCCCTGGAAAACACTTAAAATTTATAGAATTTCCCTCAAAATTTCTTGAATTTCCCTTCAAATCTGCACGATTTGCTGCTAAAAGTTTCCTTACCCACATTTTCATGAGTCACTCAGTCTAAAAATAGTATGACCTTGTTTCTAGAATGTTCCAGTTCATGCTCTGTCATTCTACCTTGATACTTCATGCTCTGTCATTCCATGCCACCATCTTGTTTCTAGAATTTTTCAGTTAATGCTCTGCCATTCCAAGTCAACATCGGCCATATTGTTTCAAGAATGTTCCAGTCATGCTCTGTCATTCCATGTCAACACCAACCATCTTGTTTCAGGAATTTTCTAGTTCATCGCCCTCTCATGCTACTTAATGCTGTCAATCCACCTTATTATAAGCACATTCTACGACCTATACGAAGTAAGCCTATGCTAAACACACCCCTGCTAATTTAACCATGTACAGTATGCCTATATCCAACTCCCACAAACTTATAGGCATAGTTAGCAATAATTTCTGAACTGTTTAGTTGACAAATTAATATCATAAGCATCACCCCTGATGATGATCACAGTGATAGGGTCAAGTATACTTTAAGCCCTCTTATCAGCATAGTTGGACACCATTTACCATCCACCGAAGCTATAGTCCCCAGATTCATAACATAGATATTACCCCCGACGACAAAAATGTCCGCAGGGTCAAGTATGCCCTAAGCCCACTTATAAGTATAGTTGGCCACCATTTCCGAACTGTTTAAGATATAGCTACCAAATTCCTATCACAGACATCACTCCCAACAACGATCAGGATGGCATGGTAATTATGCCATAAGCCCTCTTATAAGCATAGTTGACCACCATTTCCCGACTGCGCCACCAGGGCATGGGTGCCAGTACAGGTCTAAATGATGTATATATAAAAATAACCATTGTATCAGGATAGGTTTTAATATGGCTTGTATAAAAAAATAAGTGTATAGATGAATTTTTTCTAAGAATATTATAGTCATGAGGAGGGTATGCTTATTCGAAAAATAATATTATGTGCGAGATAGTTAAAAGTGTTATGAAATATGCGACTGCTGACTGTATATGAAAAATGAATTTGTTCCTAAATGATATAGGCATGAGTTCGAGAGGCACCTGTAGATATGGCCATTATGTTAACTTATGCAAAAGTCATGTTGACAAGACACTGAAAATCCATAACTTTATAAATAACAGGTTAACTTTTAAACTTGCAGACAAAAGTGTATCAAGCAACCTGTCTACGGATTCGTATTTTTTAAAGAGGGCTCGAATAGTATGTCAGAAAACGTGATTATGAGGCAATGACCAGCGTCATATTGAATTTGATAAGCATAGAATTGTGTACGTATGCACTGTGAGTTTGCACATACGGTTATGCACATATGTATGTCACACTTGTTTCACGAGGAACAAGGTTTTTTAAATGAAATACTTCCCACTAAAATCTTGCTGTTTTAGTTTTGCAAAGAGCTACAAAATAGATGTATTTGGAAATGAATGAGGCAAGCAGTCTGCAATAAGTGTTTATCAACCCAGGGAGGTGACGTCCCTGCTGGCTGAAAAGTGGAGGGGCGACAGACCCCTATGACGCCCTCCCCATACTCTGCGCCTACGGTGCAACAACGCTAGTGCAGTAAATTCACATGTATTGAAAGCGTATCACAATCACAGGTGTCTTGTTCCTTATTCAGCAAATTAACATCTCAGCTAGGCGACGCCAAATCTCGGCACGAGGGTTGAGACGTGCTTTGCAGCAGTACCCTTGTTTCTGCTGGCGGGAATTTTGTGCTGGCCGCGTGGTGTGCGCGCTAGGGATAAGTTAACTTCCAAGTGGGACAAATTATATTGAGGAGACGAGGAGCCTCTCAACTCTTTCTCATGAATATTTAAAAGACAGTCTGAATGAATGTTGTATTTATTAAATACATATTTTTATCAATTAAAAGCTATGTGAGAATACATGTTTGTATTTGAAAACTGTTACAATTTTATTCCTACTATTGTGTGATTGTAAATTCTGAGGACAGAATATTAAGAAAAAACCAATGATAAGAGATATAAATTATATGTTAAAATTTTACATGTGGTCTTGGTTATTTAAAGATGATTTCCTCTTCTTGCAAGACTGGAAACAAAATGGGGCCAAATGAGTTTTATTCCTTTTATATTTAGTAAGTTTTTTAAATTTTATACTTTGCATCTCTTTTTGTAACAGATTACTTGGGCGGGATTTTCAGAGGTTGTGTTGGGAGGTGGTGGTGGATCTTGACAGATTGGAAAAGAAGGTTAAGAGTGAGTGTGGTACAGATTTGCAGACATAAGACAAGCTGGAAGCAAGTTACTTTCAGTTTTTCACTTTCTTTTTCATACATTTTGATTTTACAAAAATATCTTTTTGTTTCCGATATTTAAATTAATTGTTCTGCGACTTCCATTCACCAAAAAAAAAAAATTCTGGGTCATTTATTTTATTCATTATAAACAAGTAAATAATTTATCAAAATGTACCGCAAAATACAAAAGAAAACTAAGCATGTTGCACTTTCATATGTCACATTGTTATTCATACAGTTGACACAATAAATGAAATCAGCAAAACAGAAGTTCTAATATCTTGTAGAGTAGCATTTTGGGTTTGGTGAATGCTTGGCATCTGAGCTGCATGGAGTTGACTAGTATCACGTACCTTTCACAACTGATGCTGTAATATTCTCCAGTCAGTCCTCTTTTCAGCTCCTCCTTGAAAGATAAATGTCTGCTGTGTACTCAAGACTTTAGAAGAGCCTATAGATATTCAATGAGGTTGAGGCCGTTTTAAACTGAGAATTAAACATTTTTCAAAACTACATCATTGTCATGTTGAAAAATGGAAGAAGGTAACATTTGTAATTTTTATCTACTTTTCTGTATGTTCTTCTTTAGAATGTCATTGCACCATTAGTAAATTGAATATTCCTAACCACTTTCGCAGACATAAACCCCCAAACAATAACTGAACCTCCCCCATGTTTAACTGCAGGAAATGTATTTTTTTTACTGACATAGATAGACCCTCTTCCTGGCTACACCTACATTATAGCTATGCCTACGTAACACATAGCAAACTGTCTCGGAACACATTTTATTACCGGTAGTAATTTCCAGCTTGGTGTGTAAATTTAGGAATACTTGTATGGGGACTGGATTTTATTCACAGCAAAGTTAGTAATTCTTCCTGGGGAATCAGAACATTTCTTTTAGGTTTTCTTGGTATGTTCTTAACTGAGCTTTGATTTTTACGTTTGTTTATAACATACTGAAATGTAGCATGACTCTTATTCATGATTAGTCCTATCTTTGGTATGGAATCACCTCTAAACACTAAATTTACAATTGTATCTTTTAGCTCAGAACTACGTTCCTTACTTTTCCACATTTTCTTGAGACCACTGCAGGTTGTATGCAAAAAAGGAAGAACAAAACTACATGCTCATACATCAAACAGCTTTTTTTTATGATGGGCCATCAAACAACTAATTTTGTACTAGCATATGGATAACAGTCACTTTTGTTTGGGGTTACAAATAGTTTTTCTTTTTCTTCTCACAGTCCATATTTGAAAGGGAATATTTTATCAACTAGCTTTGTACATTTGATCTTGTCTGTAACATACAAAACTTTTCATACAACTATTTTAATAATATAATGGGATAATACTGTTTTATAATGGTTGAGGCTAGGTATGAATCCAATGTGACATACTGTACATCCACCGCAGCACGAACCATATTTCTGTTGGTGTCTATATTCCCACTTACCAACAACTTGTTGGTCCACACCACACCGTACGCTACACTACACTGTGTGACGTTCATTACTGGCCAGCTGTCAGCCAATATAACAGTGATTTGTCTGTGTTCAAATGAAATGCTCTTTCCTATGTAACACAGTATAAATCCATTATGTTCATTTAAGTAATTTACACTTTGAGTGTTATCGACATGTTATTACGTTGCAGTGGACATCATCAAAACCATTGGCGAAATAACATGACCTCTTTAATATCTTCAGAATATTCAGACATCTTTATATTACGCCAAACTCCATACAACTCAGTTGAGTTCAGACAACGTGATATTTTGTCATGCCAGAACTCAGTGTTAAATTCGCCAATCTTGCAAACACAACAGTAGACAATTTGATATTCGTCAAATGTCATGTCAATTAAAGGTACATTTCCTATAAGATTTTGCCTCAGAAAGACGAAAAATTTTACTTAAAGAAAGGTCGAAAACAAATTTACTGAATCAGTAAATTCTGTATGTAAGACTACCTGTAAAATAAGCGTGAAATTTTCCAACTGTCCTTTCACACAATGCTTCCATGCTTTCATCTAATTTTTGGAAAGTAAAATAAATCTTCAATAGAGCCATCATGACCTCAGCATAGCAGAATCACATAATCAGTCCTAATCCTACTGTCAGCATAGAACTTCTTCAAGGTCAGCCAATCGGAGAGAGACGTTGCATACTGAGACTCTGTAGTTGCTAGTAGAGGTAGGCAAATATATTTACTGTCTATTCTGGGAATCCAATTGTACTCCTTGGCTCTTCTTTGCTGTGTGAGTGTAAAGTGACAGTGAAGTTGCAACTGTCATTGTATTGCAAACTTTAAAATGTTACTCAATTATGAAAGCACCCTACTAATATTATAAATGTGAAAGTCTGTGTGTGTGTGTGTGTGTGTGTATGTTTGTTACCACTCAGCTCCATAACGGCTGAACAAATTTTGATGAAATTTGGTATGTAGGTACTTTAGGTCCAGGAATAGGACGTAGGATACTTTTTGTCCCGGAAAATTGTACGGTTCCTGTGGAATAGCAATAAAACGTAATTCTGCAACTGCTGGGAATGTGACCGAAATATTTTTTTCCTCTGGTGTCAGAGTTTATCAGGCCGCCCAAAGACCTCTGAAATGGTTTAACGACTGCTATCAATCGATAACAACCGGGACCGAATATTTAACGTTGTAACGTTCGGCCGCGTCTCGTTAATCCATATTTATAATATTGCAGCCTCACAGTTAGGCGCCATTTTGTAACGTTCGGCACTTTTTACCTGGCCGATGTTTACGTCGCCACGGCTTGCTCAAAGGTAGAATACGAGACTCAGGACAATTGGCGCCGATTCATTAAGAAATAAAGTTCCAGCGTAGTTCTATACTTTATTTATCATTTGAATGACACAGTTCACATACGAATTTCCAGTATGCAGAGTACGAACCGTTCAGAGATAAATATCCAAGTACAGACTAGTGCCACAGTCATTTACAGTTTATTAATGTCTCAAAACTTGCATCGCAAGACTAAATTACGAAGGCAGGAGGGATGTTCGTTCCCTCCTGGCACCCTAACGACCCCCCACACCGGCAGAAATAAGTTGATAGAATTTAGGTTAAGTTAAACCGAAAAGAAATGTGAACAAAAGATTTTACGGTCACGGGTGCTTGCCGGTGTGGGTGAAATTCTTCACGCCCGATGCGTCTTCTTCGACGGTTGGTTACTTTTT
>NQII01001428.1:0-28169 GCA_002778355.1 Clitarchus hookeri
CAAATTTTATTTATGTTCTTGTAAACACATTTCGTAGGTCAACATAATTGACCTTAGCACACACAACTTGCAAACACAATGGTTAATACTACATATATTTTAACATACCTTTTAGAACTCTGGATCTGAAGCGTTTCAACATTTCTGGCGCTCTTTCCGCGACGTTGCAGGGTTTCATTTCCCCTCGCCTAATTAGGGAATACAACGATTCGGTGAGGTTAATGATGTCCTGTTGGCGTTGGTGACTTATCTTTTATTCACCTTGCTAGAACTCATGACTGCACACAAAAACTACCGCAACATATAACGTAAAATACAATAAATAAAATTTTAAGCAAATCTGAAATAAATTTAAAAAATATTAAACATGTGAGAACGCACTACGAGTAATCTCTTATACAGGTATCAGAAACGAAAGAAATCGGCCAACGAAAAATAATAAAGACAGGATATGAGTAAAAAATAAAAAAACCAGTAAATGAATTATTATTGGTTAAACAAAATAATCGCACCAATTCTCTGGCACGTGTGTCGACCACATCTCGCCAACAACACAAGGGACGAAGGTTTGTAAACAAATGGCTGCTCTACTTTCACCTTGAGCGTGATCATGTGAGTATACAAGAAACATTGAAATCAAAGTACGTTAGCATCACATCATTAATAATTGGCATAATAAGATCCAAGTCTTTTCGAAACCCATTTGTAAGCGATAAATTAACAATTACGTTAAAACTTTAGAACTATTTCCTCTCTTTGTGCTGGCAACCTAACGGCATAACTGTATCCACGCTCGCCATTGTTTGTAATGTTATATTCATGAAGCTAACAGCTAGGGTGTTGTTTCAAAGGTTGATTTTCAAAAGTTTCTTCCAGTCGTGAACCGACTATAGGCTTGTTGGGTTTTAATGTAACCTAGGATTGTAGGATGCTAATCTAACCTAGGATTGTAAGGTGTTAATCTAACATAGGATTGTAGGTTTTTAATATAACCTAGGATTTGAGGGCTTTAATCTAACATAGGATTGTATGTTTTTAATATAACCTAGGATTTGAGGGCTTTAATCTAACCTATGATTATAGGGTTTTAATATAACCTAGGGTTATAGGGTTTTAATCCAACCTACGATTTCATTCTAATCTAAGATTTTAGGGTTTTAATCTAACCTACAATTTTATTCTGATATAAGAATTTTGGTTTTTAAAGAAACACAAAAACATACCAGATGTATGTGAATTAATTCACCTAGGTAGGCCCCCCACTGTTCTTGGCCAATTCAACTACAGTCGTACATGATTTGCACATTACCTCACTTGTAAAACACCATGATCTATTAAAATGTCCAAGTAACACCTACGAAACAGACGTCTGTAATACACAGAAGAACTCGTACTTGCGTCCTCCATTCTTAAATCACAAGCCTTTGCACTTTCGGATTTGGATGACAAAACTCACGAACCGCACTGTATTGCATCTAAACAGCAACAGAATGCAGTTCATGTCTGTGCCGACAGCATTACATTACGTCCGACGTAAACAAAGCGGCGGAACTCGTATTTTAACTATTTAATTTAATACGTTCTACTTAATATACCATCACGCCCTCCTCAATATTAAAAATGTTAGCTTTGCAGAACCCATTTATGTTACTTTTGTGGGTGTACTATGTTCCCTTCAGAGAAGCCCCTATTCTCAATAATTACATTTGATTCATTAATTTAGTCTCTGTTACTGCTAACATATGTAGTAGTGTTTTTTTTTTGTGAGGAAATTTATAAGATTTGATTTATCTAGATTGAGATTTAATTTGCTTGCAGTAAGCCATGCATTTAGCTCTGTAAATGATGTGTCTTTTTTGCATAAGATCATCTACTGAGTGTCCAGAGACTAAGATGCTAGTATCATCTGCAAATAAAATTGGAGTAGTGCCTTGGGTTAAGGCACATGGGAGGTCATTTGTATAAACTTGTTGAGGGGAAGGAGGGGGGGCTAATATTAAGCCTTGTGGGACCCTATGCTTTGTTTTTCCTGGTTCATAGTAGAATGAAGTAGTTTTTCCTTTGATCTGCACTTGTTATTGTCTGTTCTACTTATTGTAGAAATAGCATCTACCTGTATTTTCATTAACAGTAATGCAAGTTTCAACAATGAAATGCCTTTACTGGGTGAAGATAAAGTGTTTGAGTGCAGTTATGTGAAAGTAAGAACTGAAAACTGTAAAAAAAGTGGGGGATCCTCACTATAGATAGAGCCCCTTATGCCAACTTTAGTAACTTCTTAAAATTTCTTGAAGCAAACCTTACAGCCATTTACAGAACCTATCTAGATATTATTCTCTGTGGAGACATTAACATTAATTATTTAAAAGAAAGCAACCAAAAAAAAATGAACTTGATAGTCTACTCAGTACCTTCAACCTTAAACCCATGATAAATTCTGCTACCAGAATAGAAGGAATCAATCAGACAGCTATTGATAACATTTTCATTGATAGTAACGCAGTTGCAGAGTGCCACTGTCTACCATTAATAAAGGCTTATCGAATCATAATTCACAAATATTAATGATGTCGTCCATAAAAATTCCCTCCAAAAGCATTTCCTATAAGAAAATACGAAATTTTTCGCTGAAAAATGTTTTACTTAGTATCCAAAAATGAGCTCAGCAGTAAGCAATGGTCAACATCGTACACTAGTACCGAAGTAAATGAAAAATTCACCTCTTTTCTTAACCAAGTTCTCCATTATTTTGAAAAATGTTTCCCATCTAGACTGACCCACAGTAATAAAAATCCCAAGAAAAATGTATGGCTCACCAAAGGAACAAAAATTTCCTGCAAAAACAAAAGAAAAATGTACAAGGCCACCAGAATCAGCAGCAGCACTGACACGATGAATCACTACAGCAAATACTGCAAAATTTTAAGTAAGGTCATAAAAATCTACAAAAAAAATATTTTTTTTCTGTAAGCTCATTTAGAATTTTCAAATCAAAATAAAAACTACATGGAATATTGTAAAAAACACAACAGGAAGAACAACAGAGCAATGTCCAGATGTAAACCTAAAAGTAAACAACTGTATATCCTCAGACCCAGAATTAGTCGCAGGTACATATAATTCATACTACTTAAATGTCGTAGGAAACATGATTAACAAAAATATTTAGAAAATATACATCATATTCCTACACTCCAGGATACTGAATACCCTTCTATATCTTTTACATACACGACTCAAAAAGAATAGTAGCAAACAATCAATTCTTTGGAACCAAAATTATCAAGTGGCTATCATGGCATTAGCTCAGAGACTTCAGCGAATACAAAACAAATGTGTACGTATTATTTTTTGTATTAAAAAGAAAGACCATATCACTAAATACAGACATACTGTATCATAGCATGATTTGAAAAAAATTGACGTTCAACGCACAAGATCTGCATGTTAAAGACATTATTTTTAACAGGATGTCTTCAATATCTTTTGTCTCTTTTTGCGTCATCTTTCATAGTCACGCCCCCCCCCCTTTAAATGGATAGAGTGCTGGAACATCATTTGTACATTCCTTTGAGCCTCCCTTTTTCGATCCCCCCAAACCACCCCCTCACCACCTATACCACCCAGGGAGGAAATGCGGTGACCAGGGGGTTCTGTTTTTAAAAATTTTCGCCTCTGGAAGATGCCGTTTTCGATTGATTTCGTCAGGATTTGAGGGAGGGCTGTCTTTTTGGACACTCCCTCGGTTCACAGTTAGTTAGGCCACTTGTGTGAATCATTCTCATTAATCAAGAACGGAAGGTTGAAGGGTGCATTAGCTGTAGGTTATTGTTTAATAATAATACTAATAATAATAACCAGCAATAGGGCTACCACCCGGTGACGAGCTCTCTCTCACCTCTCCCCTACACGACCAAACTCCACTTCCATGCCCTTCCTTAATTTTGCAACCCTCTCACAGATATCAATTCCTCCCGCAACACATTCCACTCCCTCACAGGCCTCATAAGCAGACTGCCTACCCTGCTCCATTTTCCTCCACACCCTCTGAAGCATCTCACTGCTGTTTCCTTTCCCTCTAAACACTATGTCTTCTCCTTCACCTCACTACTGACTCTCTTCAGCACCCTTCCCAGCATACCCAAAGCCCTTCTTCCTTTTGCAACCACCCTCTCTACCTGTTTTTTTTGCATATGAGGACTCCCTGCAATACAATTCCTAGATTGTTATGATCTGCTGCTTCTTCTATCTCTTGCTCCTCCCATCTGTGTATGTCCCTGCTTATCACCTTCTTCCTTCTAAACCTCATTACCTCAGTTTTTCTTACATTTATTTTCATTTTATTCTTTATGGTCCACAACCATATCCTGTCAATGTCTGCCTACAAGTCCCCCCCCCCTCCCTTCCAACCGCTCCATGCACACAACACACAATCATCTGCAAACAATCTTATTTTTCCTCTAATCGCCAAACCCATGTCATTTACCATTATGGTAAACAACAAAGGGCCCAGCACGCTTACCTGCGGCACCCCAGATGTAACCTCTCCTTCCTCCGATATTGCCTCTCCCACTTTCACCCTCTGTCTTCACCCCCTGAGGAAGTCCCCAATCCATTCCACTGCCCACTTGTCCGGCATCAGCTCATCCACTTTCTTCATCAAAGTCCCATGGGGCACCTTATCAAATGCTTTCTCAAAATCAATAAAGCAGACATGAACCTGCTTACCCTTATCAACTGCTTGCATCAGATCCTCTAACAGCCCAGCCAGCTGCATCTCACATGAGTGTCCTTTTCTGAAACCATGTTGTGACTTCTTGAACCAATTCCTCTTGTTTATAACATTCACCACATACTGAACCACCAACCTCTCCATCACCTTTCCTGTATCCGATGTGTGACTCACCAGTCTGTGGCTGCCAGGCCTCCCCCCATCCTCCCTCTGCTTGTGTATTGGGACCACTAACGCATCCTTCCAATCTTGTGGCAACTTACTCTCTCCTAAGGACTTGCTAAATAACACCTCCAAATATTTCCCTCTCTCTCTCTCCCATCAAACTTAAGTGTTGCGTTCCCTATCCCGTCTGGTCCCACTGCCTTACTGCTCTTCAAACCCCTTATTACTATTGCTATCTCTCACTCCCTCATCTTAAACTTACTAAACAACCCCCAATCCCTATTAGCCTCCCTATTCCAATCCTCCTTTGCCTCAAACACTGACAAGAACTGGCCTTGCAACTCCGATTTTTCTTGGTCATTTAACGCTGTCCTGCCATACCTACCTTTCAGCAGAGGGATAACTTCCTCTCCTCCCCTTACCTTCTTTACATACCTAAACAATTTTAAGGAGTCTCGGGTACACCCAATAAACTAATAAGCTCATACCTTTCAAATTGGCAACCTACTATACACAGTGGAGCATTTTCTGACAACTTTAGAGAAGACAATTGTAACAGAACTTCTTCGAGTTGTATCATACTAATAAGAGATGGAACACTGCGCTCAGTGTTTCTATCGTATCTGCATAACGTAAATACTAAATATTTAATTAAGGCAAACATAACCTGTCACAGTCATTTTGGGTATCTGTACACCAACATGGGCCTATTTGAACCACCTCCAAAGTTTTTATGCAATTTACTGTGTTATTTATCAATAAAGCTGTTAATTAGGAAATTAAAATTCAACATAAACGTTTTAAATCAAAATGTATCATATAATTGTTATAAAGTCATTCTGAAGTGGCACAAAGTATGTTTATTGTAAATTTACTAGGGGTAAGGCCGTGTTACAGTTAAAGTAAGGGCATTACAAATTTTTATTTACGGTATATCTAATCTACTTAAGCATAGGGAATTTTTTTTTTATTTGTTATTCCCCACATTGATCCAGTTTGCAACAGCACCCTATGCACACAGATAGCACACTCGCACAGACAACACACAACTCCTTGCTAAATTTGCAAAAAAAATGTTTATTTTATGGAAATTTTCATAATATTTTACAGACAGGTTACTTCCATCGAAAATTCTTGTGTCATGTGTTGTGCTGTCATGTCATGCGTTGTGTTGTTAGTGATTGTTCTGTTCAATATGTAAACACTATTTTTAAGTTTTTATTTACCTAACTTACTTTAAAAAAAATACTCCAGTAAATGGTTAAAAATTGAGGCATTTTCAGGGAAACAGGGGAAAATAACCTTGGAACATAATATGTACCAATATTACTAATCATGCTGAATACGAATTTCAATGGTGGCATCACAATTCTAAGTACATACTATAGAATGCAATAGTGGGGAGCACAATGAAGATCAGGGAAATTGTGGGGTAAAACATGTAAAATATACCTATTTCAATTAAGTTGCATAACTGTGTTAAATGCAAGAGGACCTAACTTAACCTAATGTCACGATAGGCGATTCACAGGGGCTGGGTGTGCCTATACACTATTGCACATAGGAAAAAGTAGAGTGAGGACTAACAGGAATAAACAACAGTTATTCAATTGTGTTGGAATAAGATGTAATCCTGAGAGTCCTTGTTGCGTTTATTCCGACACGTGGTAGCGTCGTCAGCACACCCATCCCCTGCGATTCACCTATTGTGAAATTAGGTTTAGTTTGAGTCGGTCTTTTGCATTTGGTTTGGCTATGTGCAGATAGTATACAAGATTTTCAACTTCCACACTAATATGCAATATGTCACTGTGATGTATGGCATGTACATGGGATAGGCATAGCGCTGTTACCACATCCTGTATAGCTATCCAGGAGAAGGCAGCTAGTCAGGGCGAGTGGCTGACAATGTAACTTTCAATCCAGGGATTCACCCTCGGGCAGTCCCGACATGTAAAGTCACACGGGAAAGAACCGAAGCCGAAGAAAACAGGATAAGTCCCGTGATTATTGCTCGGGGATGACCCTTGTGCCACGCAAGAGAAATAGCTGATAGGCAGCCACACGGCGAAGGAACCAGGGTAAGTCCCGACGAGAATTAGTGCAGACCCAGCTTCGTAGGAATCACCACCACAGTAATTGCACCCTCCCTCGACCCTAGTGGAAGCACACTTGCCGCGACAAAACACAAAATGTGCGAGGAATACAGAGGAAGTCCCCGTTTCTCTCGCGAGAAACTGCTAATTAAAGTAACTTGAATATAGCGGGACACAAAGTAAATTCAGGAGCCAACCAAGGCAGTAGTCAGTTGAATCCGCGCCATCGAGAGGCGCTGGACCAGAGTGTGAGTGAGAATCAGTCAAGCAGTCTTATCGCACGCAGAGAAGCGGCAGTCGGGTGAGTCAGGCGAGGCCAGGTTCGGATCCCGGCCAGGTCAGTTGTAACCAGCGCTGAGAGGTGACAGACGGGACCGATTTCGAGACGCGAGAGTAGTTAGTCGTGTGACGGGAACAGAACAGTAGTATCACCAAGTCGGGACGTGAAGCACGAGATCGAGTGGGAATAAGTCAGTCAGTCAGTGAGTCAATTGTGACATCACCGGGGAGAGAACCCAGGAACAGCCAAAACTTCATGTGTAAATTTCCGAGACAAACCAAGTAGAAGCGCCGAGAACTTATGAGTTCATTACCGAAAAAGTAGTGGCAGTTTCCGAGGCGGAGAAGTCGGGAGCGCAAGACGAGTCATGGCAGACGTCGACGTAGGAGAGGGAATGTGAAGTCTCCGACGAGGAACGCCAGCCGAGATCAAAGAGACATCACAAGTCTCGGAAAACCAATCCGAGACTTCCGAGATGGGAAGCCGAGCTGACCCAGCTACTTCAACCAAAGGCGAAGACGAGTGGTGAATCTTTACTAGAAGCGCCACATCGAGCTAGAGGGAGTAGTCCTGCAGGACGTGGTAGGGAGTCAGTCGAAGCCGAAGGAAGAAGCCAGCTGAGTACAGCATGCCAACGAGAGCCAGCTGAGGGCCTGTAAAAGCCCCCCCCCCCAACTCACCAGATCTCATTTACCAAACAACGAAGACAACTCACTAAAAGCTGCAGTCACAGATAAGTAGAAACGTCACCATTTAAGCAATCTTCCCCGCCCCGATACATAGCATTCCACCCACCAGTTGTTCAGGCCTACGACTTGTAGGGGGGCTCAGTCTCGCCAGTGTATTTATAAATACCTATGTTACCTTCAGGCAAATAAAAGACTTGTGTTTTAACTAACGGAGAATACGCCTATTTGTTTACCCCGTACTCAACAACGACAGGTGCCCTTAGTCTACACCAAGTAAAGTAACTCAGCACCCTACTAGCCATCATTCTATATAACTGAGGTGGCCTAGTAGCGACAACTGAATACAATTTCCATGTTAAATACGACAATGTACAACCAATTTAACTGATTAACTGAATTTCAATGATGTTATTCATCTGTAATGGTGGCAGATTGTGTTGCTGATTACATACATATAGGATGCATTTAATTATTGAAACAATTCTAAACTTCAGAAATGCTGGTATTATCACATAACAATTAGATTTAACACTTAAATCCGCACAACAGCAATCCACAAACACACATGCTCAACTAACAGTAAATTTTTATTGAAATGGGTGAACCAATTGTCATTTTCTGCTTATAATTTAATGACTCTCAATTGGCTGTTCTTAATGTTGCTACGTCATGATGAATATACCATAGCGATACATGTCAACAAAGGTTCTGAATGCCCATTACAATTTTTTTATACTGTTTCCATGGGAGTATTACAAAGCCTGCCAGAATTTCAACAAGATGCCTTGCGAAAGCCAAATATATAGTTTTCATAACTCCAGATGTGTTTCCTTCACAAAAGCAGTGATTCTTAATAATTACCCTAAAATGTTATTAAAAATGTTATTGTTGCAAACTTAGCAAATTTGTTATTAAGGAATTTCTCTTTTTATACATATAAAACACAATGAAAGATAAAATTATAAATAAATGACGTTACATTATCATCTTCTAACTTCCAATTAATGTTAAAATGTTGTTCTGTATTTGTAATGATTTGCATAACATTTTGTGAATGGCCTTATCATTTGCATATCAATTTTGATAATAGAAAGCATGAGTATGTACCATAAATGTCACTATTTGAATGCTTGTCTTAAGCAATAAAAGAGTTTCTTATTGCAGTGTTGTGGTTGACTACTGCCAAAGAGGGGTCAACAGGCAGCTATGCTTTAAATGCTTTGTTCAGTTCCCCTTGGAAGGACATGAGTGTAGAAGCTTGGTGGGTAATTATATTTGGTGGTATAAATAAATAAAGAAATAAAATTAAACTAATTTTTAGCTTTACCTTATGTGAATAAAACATTTTCATTCATTGTAAAAATTCTGACAGATGACTTGTTCCGAAAACCCTGAAATCACGAAATAATTTCGAACTCAAAAATGTTTGTAAAAAAAGTGTTAAACTATTGAGTAATTTTTATTCGTACACATTTCTCTCATGTTTAGGTGTAAGATAGTGTAATTATTTTATTAGTGTTGAAAGTAGAGTGCTGTGTATTTATTACTTGTTTTCATACTTTAGATTATTTAAGTCTTACAGTTTTATAATGGGAATAAATACCGTTAAGCACAAATTAATTTAATTCACATTAATGTATATTGTAGATGTTGAGCTGTTCTGTTTTATTAAAATTATATATATTTAGCTCTTTGATATGTGAGAAGTTTTACTTTTATTCTCTGATCCATTGAAGGCATACCATGTAATTTACTTACTCTTATGTCAATCACTTTAACTCTCATTGATGTTCGATATTGTTACAGCACTTGAACGGTACATAACTTAGAAGAACCTTAGTGACAAGTAATCAGCTGCTTGTTAATTTTTTTGTGGTAATGTGGCCAACAGAAAAGCCTACAGCCAAAAACCAAAACAGGAGACAGACTAATAGAGGACAATGAAGGAGAAATACTAGACTGGATCACAAATACTACTCTTCTCGGCAGAGGCCCATCAACCCTGGTGGGAAAGAAAGGCCATGAAACATGGGATACCAAGGAAGGAGTGGGCCGGTCACCGAGGACATCTAAGAGGACACCAAATACTTAAGATCAAATAACAATACTGTGCGCAAGAAAAAACTGAGCAAGAACATCACAAACTACCAAAGGGTCATGAAAAAGTACCGGAGGGTAAGTGACAGGAAAAATCACAAGAAGCCTACGAAGAGCAGCATACAACGAACTCCTATCGCCTCCAGTGGAACACTGAAACAAAAGATGAGTCAAATATGCACTAGGGACTCCACATACACAGGAAGAATTAGAGACTATATGAAGTTTATACAAATGAGACTGGGAAGCATTATGTCCTAAAAGAAGTAACTGCTAAACCATGGCAACTACAATGATGACATGTTTGTCGAGAATATGCAGGAAATAATTGTGCATAGAAGATATAAGATAATAGAAACCGAAGTATAAGTTTCCCATGTCTGTTTCCAATGCCGAAAAATTTCCCTGGTTAATAAGGGATATAAAACCGAAAAAGAAAGTAGGGGCTTTGAGACATCCTGTAAAACACTCAAACTTCCAGTCACCCTCATCCCCTGGTCATCCACTCTCAGGTACCTGGGGGTCATCTTCGATTCACATTTCAATTTCATCCCTCACCTCGATTCAGTCACCACAAAAACTCGTATAACCATGATTCATCTTGAACCCATCGTCTCCCCATCCTCGGGAACACCCCCCTCGCCCCTCCCAAGGGCGATTCGTTACCAAAATCTTTCGCACATTCAAACTCCCTGTCATTACATACACCTGCGCCGCCTGCTCCGCCTAGACCCATGTCACCACTCGTAATCTCAGACCACCCACTCACATTTTCTTCCGCTCACTTCGTCTCATCCTCCATCTCCCTCTTCCTGTGCCATTTCACCAAGTTATCACCGTCGCTCACATCCTTCATTTCTACGTCATTCTCGCCAAACTCACCGATCGCTTCACACATTCCTGCCCACATCACCTCGACAACACACTCATCCGCCAACTCGTCAACCCTTTTCCTTGCCAGCCGCTGCTCTTCAGCCAACGCCTGAGGAGGGACGCCGTTGAGGACTCCGAGGAGGTCGAGCCTGGATGACGTCCTGGGCCCCAGCTAAGGCTGATGTAACACTGGTCCATCCATACCTCTGCATTCATTACCCCTGAATCAGCAATTTTATCTTCGCCCCAAAAAGTAATTGTCTTTCATGTATCACCTCCACACTTACTTCCTACTGCCTGACGCGTGCCGGAGCACCAATTAACTGGCATGCTGCCCCTTTCAAACAAATTGAATCCATTACCCAGCAGTCCACACCACCTCGCCCGCACATTATGATTTGCCCGTATAAACCTCCCGGTCTGAAGGGCAACACACTACAGTAACACGATTCCATTGGGTAAAACATTATCTTACACGCAAAAAAAAAAGCCATGTGTGATGTTTCTGCAAGAAGTCATTTACTAAGAGCTGTCATGCCCGTCGACATGAAACTGGTTGTTCTATGAACATGAAGCCATCTACTTTAACATGTGAACAGTGCATGTCTTGATTTGGACGATGTGATAACTTAAAAAAAGACATCTAGCAACGTGTGATGGACTCTCTCCTGTGCTGGCTAAGCGATGCAGTGTATTGCCTACATCCAAAAAAACATGTAAAGGCCAGGCACCAGCTGCATTTGATACTGGTGCGCTGCCATAATCGAAAACATCTGACCTGGTCATGAACAGTTCTCCACAGGCATCAGGATATTTATGTTACTACTGCAACAAGACCTTTAGTAAACTTTGTAGTGCTCATCAACATGAGAAATCTGGAAAATGTTTGAAGAAGATTCGATGGGCTTACTACACTTCTTGCTGCTATAAGTGTGGCCGTTAGTTCTCATGTTATGAAGTAACAGGCGTTCCAGACAACGTTCGAAGTGAAATACATGACCATCAGGTAAAACTATGCCACGATTTGTATTACAACCATGTCAAAGGTGTACATATAAAGCGCCTATGCCTGTATCTGTTGCAAACGTACCAAATGAGAATGGATTCATACTGAAAGAATCTGCTTTCCGAGGTCTTATGAAGACATATGTTGCATCTTATTCATCAGGTATTGTGAACGATATTTGTACATATCTTAAGCATATGAAACAGAATATTATAGATCAACTGACAGGCGAGATGGAAAAAAGAAGGTGCAGTAAAATATAATATATCGTTGGACTGCAAATATACCAAACTAGAACCACATGCAGATGAATATAGTGAGAGAGCCTTCAAGACCTCGAATGCACCTCTATTTAACACATACGAAATTGAAGACAGTGTTGAAGCTAGTATACAGAGGATTTGTCACGAGGAAGAAGAATATATGAGAATTGGTTTTGGTTGGACATTATATTATATAAGATATATCAGCTGCAGTTGAGAACAAATTTACTTATGTCACTTTGCAAATAGATGTATGCTGATTTAGGGCATGCAATCGAGAATGTCCTGTACGACTACTTGCAAATCTTCACCGAATGTTCACCAATTATATGGAAAACCATGTAGTTACTGTGGCAAGGTCTTCAGTAAAGGTTGTAATGCCTGTGGCCATGAACAGAGCGAATGTTCAAAGAAACCGACCACCAGAATACTAGCATATGATATGTGTTGAGCATCATTTGATAGAAGTAATAATCTAAAGAGACACACTGGTACATGCAAAGGTAAAGTACCTTTGCTTGGCATGCGACAGCGTGCACTGATCTTATTGTTGCAAGACAATGCTATGACTGACCTTCCTGCTGATTCGTTGTTAATACTAATGACCGTTCAAGCACATATGACATTATTCAGGTCTGTATAATGTTCTAAACCATTGTGTGAAGAAGGAAATACGAGTGTTGCAAACATGTACTAGGAAGAGTGCAAGCCACACAGATCGTCCGAAGATGTGAACAACAAACATGTCTCGCTACCATGTAAGATGAAAAACGAAGTTGCTACAATTATCCAGGACATCGAGAACGCGAGTGTGACCTCCGAGTCTGCTGATGACAATGCGAAATATGCATATTTTACTGATGAAGTGCCTGCATCTGCAAAGCAAAAGTGTAAACGTGTTGCTGAAGATAAGCGCTATTTGAAGTTGATGCAGAAGAAACACAGATTCGAACCTAGTATGCTATTTATTTATTTATCGTATGGCAATTTAGACACTTATAAAAGGAACAATACATAGACATTACAAATATTACAAACTTTAAGAGTTACAAACAAACATCAAGTCTATTGATATAATCTATCGATTCTTGAGTTGCCAACAGGAAGTCGTCAGGACTACCGTTATAGGACCTTATAGGACATTCTTCAATAATGTGTCTGATGGTTTGATCTTCTCCGCAGTCACATTGAGGGGATGGTTGCCTGCCCCACTTGTGCAGAAAGTATGCGCATCTGCCATGTTGGGTTCTAATTCTGTTGAGTGTGGACCAGGTTTTGCGCGGTAAATCAAAACCTGGTGGTTCCTGAGTAATGCATGGCATGTTATTATTTTGGTGTGCAGTCCATGATTGCATCCATACATCTCTTATATTGAAGTCTTCATGGACAGCAATCCTTGCCGATTTTGTGGGTGGTTTTCTGGAGCGAAGTCGATTATTATTGGCGTCCTCAATATCTTGGTGGATCGGTAGGTCTCTGTTGTCCATTATCTTTTTATACTCGCGTATAAGAGCATTTGTTCGTCGCAGATGAGGTGGTGGAATGTGACTTAGTATTGGGAGCCATTGTGAAGGAGTTTATTTAATTACGCCGGCAATCATTCTCATCGTGTTGTTTAACTGAATGTCCACTTTATGTTTGTGCGGGCTGTTTAGCCAGATGGGGGCACAGTACTCAGCAGTCGAGAAAACAAGACCCAGGGCAGAAGATCGAAGAGTGGCGGCCGATGCACCCCAAGTTGTACCACACAGTTTTTGGATGATGTTTCTTGTTTTCAGTTTCTCAGCAGTTTTTGTTAGATGCTCTTTAAACGATAATGTTCTATCAAGGGTTATGCCGAGGTACTTTGGTGTTTTGTTGTGGGTAAGGATGGTTTCTTCAAACCGTATATTGAGTTCCCTTCTAGCGAGTTTGTTATTCAGATGGAAGCAAGTGACCTCTGTTTTGGAGGCATTAGGTTGGAGTCTCCATTTGCGGAAATATTTTCCCACTTTTTCCAGGTCTTTCGTTAGGATCTCCTCAGAAAGTTCGATTGATTTACAACTCGTGGTAAGGGCCCAATCGTCGGCATAACCGAACTTCTTTGATGATGTTTCCGGCATATCTGCGATATACAGACTGAAGAGAAGTGGAGCGAGCACTGATCCCTGCGGTAAGCCGTTCTTAAGTTTCTTGGGAGAACTGATGTCGGTACCCATAGTCACTTGAAAGATTCGATTGTTGAGCATGTTGTCTATCAGGCGTGCTGTTGGTTTGCAGGGGATTGCACGAAGAAATTTGTATATCATGCCTTCTCTCCATACTGTATCGTAAGCCGCTGAGAGGTCGATGAATGCAGCTGAAGTTTTTAGTTTTCTTTGAAATCCTGCTTCGATGTGGGTGGTTAACGATAAAACTTGGTCCGCACAGCTTCGTCCTGGCCGAAAACCTGCCTGTTCTATTGGGATCACCTCAAGTATTCTTGGGCTGATTCGGTTATAAATGAGTCTCTCTAGTAGCTTGTAGCTCACAGAAAGTAAGGCGATTGGTCTGTAGCTTTTTGGGCTCTCTGCAGGCTTACCTGGTTTTAGTATGGCTATTACCTTAGAACGTTTAAACTCTTGGGGAATGTTGCCAGTTTGCATTATATCTGTGAAGAATCGAGCCATCCAGATTTTAGTGTACTTGCCACAGTTTATTAGAAATTCGGGGTGTACATTGTCAAACCCTGGAGCCTTTCCTGAAGTGACGTCCTTTAGAGCCTCCGAAATGTCTTCACTAGAAAAGGGGCGAGAGTGTTCGGTTTGTGTTGCTTCATTTTTTAAGATTTTAAGATCTCGCTTGACCTTGATTGTATGGCCTTTGTCCCTTGGTGCCCTAGATGTATCTACTATATGTGAGGCTACAGCATTTGGGCTTATGGTCGTCTTTTGCCGTTGTATGGGGGTTCCACTCCCTAGCTTTCTGAGTAATGACCACGCTTGCCTGCTAGATGTCTGGAAGTTGAGGCTTTCCACAGTTTTGGTCCATTGGTGTCTTCTTGCAGCATCCAGACTATGGAGCAACTCATCCACTATTTCTTGATCGTCTGTTTCGAGGAAGCTCTGATACAGGTCCTCACTGTTTTGGGACCAGCCAGGAATATATTCTTTACGGTACCCTCTTGGTATATGCTTCTTGGCAGTGCTTATTACAGTGCCAACAAATCGGTAGTAATTTCCGCTGGTGGGTGGTATCCAGCCTAAGCACTTATCTAGATCTGTAGCGAACTTAGTCCAGTTGGCCTTTTTGAAGTTCCATCTTGGGCCAGGGACAGAAGCGATTAGGGGGATTTGTGTCCCTACTTCTATTATGACTGGGCGGTGTTGGCTGTGTGGGAAGCTGGTAAGGACTTTTCGTGAAACTGCTAGGGGCTGCTCTCTGTTGTCAGACGAGACGAAACATAGATCGGGATTATATTCCTGTCTCCAGGCTGCTGATTTAAACGTAAATCGGTCCTTAGCATCGAACGAGAGGTGTAGGTGTTCGGCTTCTGCCCATTTTACTAGTGCGTCCCCGTTCGAGTCGCAGTCTCTGTACTTCCATTGCTCATGATGGCTATTGTAATCACCTACGTATACAGCTGGGTGGAGTTGTGTTTTGATGACTTGAGCTGGCCAGGATGTAGCAGGTGGCTTATAACTGTTGGAAACGGTAATGCTTCCGATTTTCGTAACAACGTTATGAATATCATCGTCAGTGGAAATGGAAATGCAAAAGGCGTTCTCGGTATCTTGCCTGACATATGTGGCTACGCCGTATGATCGGTGGTATGTTGCACCTAGTAGTTCATAACCTGGTATTTTACCCCTTTTCTGCAGTTGCTCTTCTGTCTCGCAATGGGTTTCCTGTATGGCAACTAGATCGATGTTGTCATCTTTTAAAAGTTTTGATAAATACTGACTGTTATTATAGCTTATGTTTTCTATATTTATGTGACAAATTCGAACCAAAGGTCCGAATTTTCTAGTCAGAAGGTCCTGAGAAGGGCCATTTTCTTTGTCTGGTATCATGTCTATTTCAAAGTGTCTTGTAGTCAGGAGATCCTAGGATTATCTGACAGCCAGTAAGTGCTAGTTCATTTAGCGTTACCCAGAGTGCACCACGAGGAGGCGAACTAGCTTTGCACCCCACCTAGTATGCTGATCCAGAGGTATCTAACAACATACTTATCATGGAAGAACATACAAGCAGACGTGTATCGTGAACCTTCTGCGAAGAGTGACGGGAAGTATGGCTGCTTATTTTGTGAAGACTTCAATGGCTTGGTTGAAACACTACAGGTGTTGGTTCCATTGCAGAGAAGTGGATATCTTTATGTAAAGGCTTTATTGAATGATATGTTATGTATATATGATTTGGATAAGAATATAAATGAATACAAAAATTGCTTGTTTTTAAATTCCTATTGACAAGAAATGTAGGTACCTACTGATATGTGTTTATAAACATCTGATAGGCTGCAAGTGAATGTCTTGCTAGAATTACACGCACTTCTCGATGAACAACAAACATTGTCTTTGCACATCTTGCTATGACTATTCAAACTAACACTGGAGGCGAACATGCGTCTTTGCATGTTCGCCTTCCATGTTGACGTGCTGTAAGGAGCACATAGTCCCTTGCTGTTGACGATGCAGTTAGTGTTACAGATGGTAAGTGAACCTTGTCGCTCTCCCTGCTTCTAGACTCTGTCATAGTATTTTAGTGGGGGAAGGTAACGATCGATTAGCTATAAGGTGAACGTAAAAAAAACAGTTCACATGGACAATATTTTTATCCTACGTCAGTTTGAAATTAAACATATATATATATATATATATATAACTACAAACCTCTAGTAATTTATAGAGTAAATGTACGAATGCGATGCGCTCGGAGTACGTTCCCCGGACCTCTATCCCAATGCAGGGCGTACTCGCGCTCAGACAGAGTGGGGCCGCTTAACGATCGATTAGCCGTAAGGTGAACGTAAAAAAACAAAAACAAATAATTTACATAAACAATATTTTTTATGAGGGAGAAACAGAGTACTATTCCCGCCTCGGTTTCTCCGAACGTGGTGTAGCTGGTGTAAGTAATTTTTTTTTCTGTAAATAACACACATGCGTAGGACATGAATAATAATAACAGTATATCACACTGCCAATAACAAACTCTAAATAAACGTGTAAGTGAACAGCTTATGGCCCCGACTACAGGGGCTAAAGGCAGGGAGTTAGGTACAAACTCTTACTGTCCTGTTAACAAGCTGTTACCACCGTGGAGAAAGTGGTTGTTGTCTTGTAGCGGCGAGGCAGAGTGACCTACGCTCCAAGGACGTGGGTCCTCGATTACCTGCCACACCACGAAGAGGGAGAGAGAGAGAGAGAGAGAGAGAGAGAGAGAGAGAGAGAGAGAGAGTTGTGGCCTAGAGCTGTGGGAAGGACAATAACCGCCTGCCCTACGCTGTGGAAAATCAAGTTTACACACACACTCTCTCTCTCTCTCTCCTTTGTCGACGACGACAGCTTGACAGTCGTTTGGTAGTTTAGTTAAGTATACTCACCACCCAGCGACGAAGAAAGATACACTTACCTCACACACGAACGATGCGAAGTGTAGCATGTGTTGAGATACGTTTGTGAAGGCAGCAAACACGAGGCTGACAGATCATAAGTAACCAACTACAGATTTGCAGGAGTTTCTATACTACAAGATTTGTCCGGATTAGTGGGCGTGAGGAATGACTCTCCCTCCCTACACACACGTCGACCGGAAAAAATTAATGCCGGAATAATAATATATATGTCATGCTCCCCCTCTTCTTATTCACCATCGACAGGGATCACATCCAGTGTATTATTCTCTCTCACACAATCCAGCGTACTTATTACTTGTTACTCTTCATGATACAGATGTATCATGTGTGTAAAGTTCATATAACTTTTTTTTTTTTGCAGAAGACTATGTACACCAGCGTAGTTATAATTTTTGTGAGTTTGATTTACTCTTATCACCAACATACGTAATACATGTTATTATTCCGTGTCATTCTCTGTCTCATATAAGTTGGCCAGATTCTGACAGTCAGTGAGTGGCAACTTTTATATGAAACAAACAAAGTACCATTTACAAAAGTTAATATTATGTTGGCTATTCTGAGTGCACTGCCGATGCACATTAGACCAGCCGAAAATACGCGCGATAGCGCAATAAGAAAGAGTCCCTAGGTTAATTAATACATTTTATTGTATGTGGTCATAAAACAGCAGTTTTTAGTGTTATAAACTAAACTTCGTGCTAAAGTAGAAATGTATAGGTGTTCAAAATTAAAGGCACATTAAAACGAATGAAATGGAATTTCAAAATCTTTTTTCACGTTTTAATCGCCCCTCTCCAACCCTCTTTAATTATGTGCTTGGTATTAATTCCAAAAGCATACAGAAATATTAAATAATATTGTTGAATTATTTTTTCTAATAATTTGACAAAATATATTTGAAATTCGTGTCGTTCCGAGCCAGTAATAGAAGAAAAGTAAACTTAAAAAAGACTCGATCTATTGATAAAGTAAGCAGCTCACACCTCGCTCTGACATGATGCGCGCACCATCTATTGGATCTTTCCGAAGCATTAACAGCCAGAAAAGTATAGTATTCGTGTGCAATATATAATAGATTTACGAACAGATACCAATAGTTTTATTTTTCACAAGCTCTGCATAGTTTTTAAAGTAACATATATTTTGTGTACAGCGATTTTGAGTACTAGTAATTTCTATTCGGCAGGTAATCGTTCGTCTACATAAATTATACGCCATATTGCTCTCCGAAAACCCATTTCCTTGTTTACGAATAAAGTGGGATAGCCGTGAATAGTTGTTAAGCAATTCTAACATTATTCCACGTCACACATTTCCAACTCGAATATAGCTACAACTACCATCTCGCAAATGTTATCACAAATTCACTGTCTCAGACAAATTAAAAAAGAGTTAGCAAATATTACATTTTTTGCAAGGTTTTATATTTTTACTTTTATAACCTACTAATTTTTTTTTTTTAGATAGATGTCAGTCTTAAATATCTTAAAATTTGTTTAGCATTACAGTACAATGGCAAGTGGATTTGCTGACAGTGTGTTGATAAAATATACAGCCTCCACTTGATGCACCAGCTGATGATGAAAGTATAAGTAGTCAGATGTAAACAGTGGCGTTACTTTCGCAGACCTGTCAGAATCTGGCCAACTTATATGAGACAGTGTATACTTATGCTTCACCTTCTCCCTATATATATACACATTCATATACACACACATCCATGTATGACATATACCAACTAATTTTTTGTAGACTAAATCTGCCAGCGTACTTGTAGTTTTGTGAATATGATTCACTCATACCTCGGCATATTCATTATATCTTACTTTTCACATTACTGCTCATCATTGCTAGATCACTGAGGTCGACTGGCTGGATACACCACCACCACCACCACCACCACCACCACTACTTCATAGCTTCGGTCAATAGCAGTAGAATGTGTGCAATAAGGTAATTAATAACCCACCAACACTTGCACTTGCTGTGACATGAATTCTACCTCGACCGTCGTGCTGTCTGGAGCTTCAGTATTCATGATGTAGGAATTTTTTTCTCTTTTATACCCCGCATACCTCGGATGGGAGCTCCTGCGTTCATGATGAACTTGTAGTTTTTTTTAATTTTTCTTCAATTATATATACAACATACCTTGGCCGAGCAGGGTAGAATCCATTTGCTGCCACTGTCTTCTAGCGTGCTCGTATGTATGTGACATGTACACTCTTCAGTCCATCGGTGTGTTGAGCCAGTATCTACATCGCACAGGGTAAAGTCCACTTTCCTGTTCTCATGACACAGTTCGGTAATATCTTCAAATTCAACACATAATGCTAGAATATGTCCATTTGCAGGTAGTTGACTGTTCGGGTGGAGATTAGCGACAGCACACCGACCGTGCTTGTAGCAGGGTAGAATATCACAGTGGAAATTATCCCAAGTGTCGTGATATCACCATATATGATTTTCACCATCACATACCTGCACTTGCTCGTATCCAAGCTCTGGTTTAAACACCACTCAGCTATACCCGATAAAGTATCACACATACAAGTCAACATTTTCCGGCAGAAACAGTACAGAGTCATGTGTGTCAAACGTATTGCACATGGCAGCGGCGGCGATGTCAGCTGTCTACTGAATGATGCACTGCTGTCGACTGCGGGCTGGATGTAACACTCACCTCTTCTTATATATTGTTGCCAAGTAAACTTCACATGTTAACGGTGAACACATTTCTTCCATGTAATAGTTCCTCGTTTCATGCAGGTTGTATGTCGGTCACCTGTACAGGACTCGGTTCAGCGGTTAATTGCATCACTGCCATTGGCTTGACATAGTTCATAACATTAAGGTAAGTGCATCATGTGCTTTATCATATTCTACATCACCCTCGCCCCACTTGAGACAATGATAGTGTTTTTCCATCTATATATTTGTTACCTCTCAAATATGTTTTCAGTTCCGGCGAGGCCCTTAAGTTACCATAACTGTCAAAGTATTCGACCGTATTGCCAAGCTTTTTATATGCTCACCCAACCTCGAACTTGACTGTTCATGTCTGATGACTGATATATGTGTCGCAGTTTAGTCGTTTACATATCTGTTCAATGGAGATAGTGTCACACTTCAACAACTACTTTATATATCATGGAGCCGACCACATCACACCTCGAACTTGGACATTAATGTACGGTAACTTACATTAGTGTCGGCGTTTAACCATTTACATATCTGTTCAATGGATATAGTGCCATACTTCCATGACTACCTTCTACATTTTGTGGTAGGCCACATCGCCTAACCTCGAACTTGGTCGTTCTGTCTAATGTAATGTACAGTGATCGTTGCTTGTGCAATATGCAATGGATGGTAGGCGTTTATAACTATTTTATATCCCAAATGTAAAAATAAAATTATTTTTTATATTTTTTATTAGCTAAGAAATATGCCTACTGCTATTTGTTTCTAAATGACTGGTAGGTTGCAAGTGAATGTCTTGCTACAATAATAATTCTACTCACTTCCTGTTGAACTATAAACATTATCTTACACTTCTTGCTATGACTATTCAGACTATCATTGTGAGCGAACATGAAATGACTACTTTCATGTTGCAGCGATGCAAGGAGCACAGAGTACCTTGCTGTTGACGATGCAGTCACAGATAGTAAGACTTCAACCAATGATTCCATATTTATATTCTAACAACGTACGCGATCGTCGTAGATGAATGCAAACGTATCGATCTGCTTTTAAAAGATTGTCATAACATGATGGTTAGTGTTGTCCACCTCGGGTTGTCACAGTATAACCTGCTTGTTACCTACTTATAAATGTCCGACAGGCTGTAAATAGTGAGATGAACATACATTGAGTACATTCATGTACGGAAATATTTTATTGTAGATATAGTTCATTGCGATTTTTGCTTGATGAGCTCGATACTTTATATATATNTATATATATATATAGAAGTTTTTTTTATTACATATTATGATGTATTTTTTACCTGTGAAAGGATTTGACTCTCCATGGGATTTGAACCTGCGATACCTTATTTTCAATGATGATACACTGTCTCCAGTACCATCAAGGTATATGATATATTTCCTATAAACTGCACATAGCAGTGTCATCACTCTTGCGTGACGAATGGTTTGAATGTATGTTGTTTCATATGTTCTTACAGTTCTAACACTATAAATTCTATGAATTCAAATAGGTATGTGTAAATATATTTTAGTATTTAAAACTGGATAAATAGATACCTTGTAACGTATAACTAAATTCCTCTCGTAAAAGGAAAGTGTGTGTGTGTGTGTGTGTGACCCAGAGTCTAACACATATTTTCCTGTTGAGAGCACGACGGCGTCCGGGACGCGTTTTATTGATAGTGTTGTACTCTGAATGCGATGGTTTCGTTTCAGTCGGTTTAAAAGGAAGTCGTTTGCTATTCTGTTTTACTGACCAGGACGGTCTGGTATTGTGTAGCATCATTTAACACATAGCATACAGTCCCGGGGCTTATGTAATATGTAATTGGTTGTCAAATGTTTACAACTATTTTTCCCTTACATTTTTTATATCTGTTTGCTTCAATGCAAAGTAGTGTTGACCTGATCGCACCTGTGCTTCTCAGCTTCGTAAAAGTGAGGTATAGCACACAATGACCGCGCAATATACAAAGTTTGTTAAAAGGTTATAACTCTTTGCATTAATATATGTTTGCATCAGCAAGCTATCTTGAAAACATCCTAGGCATGGGAGACAGCTAAGAATCTCTTCGGCATGCTGTAGATAGGCAGGTAGGTGTTTGTAAACGGATTTTATTTCGGGTTGTACATATGGGAGAAGGAATTCTTTTAGTATGTATGATAGCTTGGTATCTGAGTGCTGCAAGTGATTTAATCCTTCTATTTGTCATGATATCTAATAAAATTATCTGACTACTATAACAACGTTTTATTGTTTTCACAATGTCCCACACTTCACAGCAGCAATTTCTTCACATATAATAACGTACAGTACATGATGCTCACACACACATGTATTTGCCTGCAAATGTGAATAAAAAATGTACTCATATGTATATATATATATATATTTTTTTTAAATCTGTTTGTCTCAGTGCATTGCTGTGTTGTCTCTCTCTCTCTCTCTCCCTCCCTCTCTCTCTGTTGCGCGACTAATGGTTTAAATGCTTGTTTTTTCGTATGTGCTTAAAGTTCTGCTAATATATAAATATAAATAATACATATTCACAATAATTACATATAAATACATATAATATTTAAAACACGATAAATTGATAGTTTGTAGTATATAACTGAATTCCTCTCGCAAAGGAAAGTATAATGTGTGAGACTCGGCTGCTATGGGACACTAGAGTCTGCTGCGACTTTCTCTTGGCTAGTGTTCTGGGTCATCTCCCCTTAGCTTGTCAAGACATGCACAGTGTTCCCGCTGGCCGTTGGCTTACTGTGGAAGGTCCTACAGATACTCATGATGTTACTTGATTGCTCGAATTCGGTCGGGTCGTTGTGTTCCTCTGATAGTGTTGTGACTATCGGTCGTTCACTAGATGGGAGGGTTTCATTTCAGTCGATTTGTAAGGAAGTCGTTTGATATTCTGTTGTACTGGCCAGGGTGGTCAGGTATTGTATATTATCGTTTAACAAACTGCGTACACTACTCGAAGTCTGTGTAATTTGTATTTGTGCTGGTTAGTAAGTGCTTATAACTATTTTCCTTTTATGTTTTGCTTTTTAATATCTATTTGCATCATCGTGTAGCAGTGATGTCTCTCATGCGCGAGTAATGGTTTACATGTATGTTGTTGTTTGGTGACAAGCAAGGGAAAGCCGTCTTTACAAGTCGTATAATGCTTATCGTAATTGTATTGTATTCATGTTTTGTGGTTGGTACTTGTGATCATTCGTTCTTTCTCATGTCGATGTGCATTTTAGCTTTTCACTGAACTTCTTGGTATGATATCGACATTGATATAACTATTATGGACTGTAGCTCCATCGGAGTTTTTTTATAAGTATGCTTAGGACTTACTTTACACATGCGACCTTTTTCATTGATGGGGGTGTTGTCTAAGTTTTGAATTTGGTGACTGTATCTTACATGGTTCGGAAATTACATCCAACTATGTTTATAAGTGCGCTTAGGTCATATTTGATACTGCAGTCATTTTGCTTGTCGCAGGAGCTTTTCCTTATACTTGATTGTTAGCTGAGTTCGGTCGCCATTCATTCATAGTTTGTGTGTGCAGACATATGTTTGCGAGGGGCAATGCCGCGAGGTGTAGGTAAGTGGTGTGTGTGTGAGGTAGGGGGCCTCGCAGTCGGGGATGTCGAGGCAGGGAGGCGGGCCACCTTTCGAGAGCCTTGCATAGCCAATCTGAGACGGGAGCTTTGCGTATTATGTTAGGCCCCTTTATCGATGTGTGCTGTGGTGTTCTTTATGATAGGTCACTAGCTTCGTCGAAGATGCATGATGGAGAGACAAAATCCTTTCGAGAGCTTCGCGTAACATGTTAGGCCCCTTTATCATTGTGTGTGGCAGTGTCCTTTATGATAGGCTGCCAGCTACGTCAGTGACGAGACTCTTTCGAGAGCCTCGCATAACATGTTAGGCCCCTTTATCGTTGTGTGCGGTAGAGACGGGAGCCTCGCATTACATTTTAGGTCCCTTTACCATAGTGTACAGTAGAGACGGGAGTCTCGCGTACCATGTAAGGCCCCTTTATCGTCGCGTGCGGTAGAGACAGGAGTTTCGCGTAACATGTTAGGCCCCTTTATCGTTGTGTGCGGCAGTGTCCTTTATGATAGGCTGCCAGCTTCGTCCGAGACTCTTTCGAGAGCTTCGTGTAACATGTTAGGCACGACCTTGACCTTGACCATTGGCCATTATCTCGAAGGATGACATCATATGACGACCTTTAACCACAATCTCCCTCGTGTAACATGTTAGGCACCTTTATTGTTGGGTAAGGCAGCATCCTTTATGAAAAACCGCTCGCTTCGTTAAAGTTGATTAACATGGGCCATGAACACGAACATTCTTAAGCCAAGATGGCTGGTGCTGGCTTTTCAGTAACAGGACCCTTTCGAGAGCCTCGCATAGCCAATCAGAGATGTGCCCCTTACGATATTTTGGGAGTGATGTCTATGTTATGAATTTGACGACTGTATCTTAAACAGGTCGGCAATTACAGTCACCTATGCTTGAATGACAGATAATTTTCGTTGTCGATAATGATGCCTATTTTATGAGTAGGTGATGTATATGTTACGATTTTGGTAGCTGTATCTTAAATAGTTCGGAAATTACATTCAACTACACTTATAATTAAGCTTAGGACATAAATGACAATGCAATTATTTTATTTGTCGAGGGTGATACATATGTTATGAATTTGATAGCTGTACCTTAAACAGGTCGGAAATTACGTCCAACTATGATTGTAAGTACGCGTAGGGCATAAAAGACTCTGTTACAATTTTCGTTGTCGGGAGTGATGCATATGTTATGAATTTGACTGCTATAACTTAATCAGTTCGGAAATTACAGTCAACTATGCTTATAAGTACACGAGTGATATATATGTTTCGAATTCGGTGACTGTATCTTAAATGGTTCAGCAATTATGGAGAACTATGTTTTTAAGTTCGCAAAGGACATAAATGCATATGCAGTAATTTTCGCTGTCGGGGGCGATGTCTATGTTGCGGATTTTGTAACTTTATCTTAAACTGTTCGGGAATAACAGCCAACTATGCTTATAAGTATGTATAGGGCATAAATGACTCTGTGATAATTTTCGCTGTCGGGGGTGCTGTATATGTTACGAATTTGGCGACTACATCTTAAATGGTTCGGGAATTATGGTCAACTATTCTTATAAGTACGTATAGGGCATAAAAGACTCTCTGATAATTTGCGTTATCGGAGGTGATGTCTATCTTACGAATTTGATGAACGTATCTTAAACAGTTCGGGAATTACAGTAAACTATGCTTATAAGGGCATAAATGACTGTGATAATTTTCGTGGTCTGGGGATGTCTCTGTTACGAATTTGACTTCATCTTAAACGGGGTGAAATTTACGACCAACTATTCTTATAAGTTCGCATAGGGCATACATAACCCTGTGATAATTTTCGCTGTCGGGGGTGATGATGTCTATGTTATGGTTGTTGGCCAGGAATGCGAGAATGTGAAGTAGGACAGACTGGTGGGAAGGACTGTAAGAGTATGAAGTAAGGATGTTCGGTAGGAATGTTAGAGAATGAAATATCAACATCTGGTAGTAGTGTAGAAGCATGAACCTCCAGAGCATCATGTGAAGGGATGCTAGAAGGAATATGAGAAAACCAAAAGTGGAATGATAGAGCATGATGAGAGAAGTTGCATGACTGGGGGGCAATGAACACGAACATTCTTTAGCTAAGATAAATGGTACTAGCTTGTCAGTGACGAGACCTTTAGAGAGCCTCGCATAGCCAATCAGAGACGAGATCTTTTCGATAGCCTCATTGGGACATTCGGTAGAAATGCTAGAGCATGAAGTATCGACATCTGGTAGGAGTGTAGGAGCATGAACCTCCAGGGTGTCAGGTGAAAAGATGCTAGAAGGAATATGAGAAAACCAAAAGTGGAATGATAGAGTGTGATGAGAGAAGTTGCATGACTGGGGGGCAATGAAAACAAACATTCTTTAGCTAAGATGAATGGTACTAGCCTGTAAGTGACGAGACCTTTCGAGAGCCTCGCGTAGCCAATTAGAGACGAGACCCTTTCGAGAGCCTCGCATAGTCAATCAGAGAATAGAGCCTCGCATAGTCAATCAGAGAATAGAGCCTCGCATATTATGTTAGGCTAATTTTCAACCCCTCATTGCCAAAAAAGGAGCCACACATCCGTTTTGCGGGGTCATGAGCAATTTCAGCCGGATTGTGCATGACATATTTTTTGAGGGAAATTAGAGATATTTTGAAGGAAATTCTGGCCAATATTGCCATTTTTTAGGGGCAAGGGGAAATTTCGAGGGAAAAAGGAAAAAAATGACATCAGCCAAGATGGCTGTCGCTCGTCCTCAGGCCCCACGCCCCTGTTTTACGATTGTCCTTTTCCTACTACTGTTGTTGCACGGGAAAGACCCTGAAATACAGCTGGACTTTGGCTTTAGCATCAGCATAAGGCAAGTTGTAGTATGCCATGATACATTTTACCTCGCATTCCATTTCCCAAACAGGGCATTTAGCATTGACATGCGCCATGTGTTGACCAGAGCAGTTCATACATACAGGTGTATCTGCAGTAGTACATTCTGATATAACATGAGTTTGAGAACAGGCAGGGCAATGAACATTCTTTGCGCGGCAGTGCTTCTGGGTATGCCCGAAGCGAAAACACAGACAACACTGCAACACAGATTGTACCCTAAGAGTGACTCTAAATATCTCTTTACATGTTATAATTTCAGTAGGCAAGTGTTGCCCTTCAAAGATCAGGCTCACCATTCAGATAGGTACTCGTACCGATAAAGTTCCATTAACCACATGTTTGGATAACCTCTCAATAGATAAAATCTTATAATCGCATTCTAAACCTTCGCGAATGTCATCTGTCGACATATCGAGAGGAATGCCATATTTCAAACCTTGGTGTTGTACAAGACTAGTAGGGATAGTTACAGACACATTCAATTTCGTTGGTAATTCTGAAGACATAAACTGATTGGCTGCAATACCAGAAGTAAAAGTAATTTTCAATTTTGCTGGGCCTGCTCGTTGGATATGTAAAATATCTCGGTTGGGATGAAGTTTGCGACCTAAAGAAATGGGGTGTTGATTGCCAATATTCGTATCTTGCTACTAAAAAAAAACAACAAAAGGTTCTGGACTATCCTGAAGATGGCATAATTGGGGAGGTCTAACCTGTCTCGTAGTATTTAGAGGTTCCATCGAAGAGCCATCAATCCCTATACGATTACTCTTTGCTTGACGACTATCATTATGGGCTTGCATAACTGGTAATTGTCTCTTATTTGCAGTTTGTTCATCGACATCCATTTCTCACCTGCGGTCAATTTTTATAGATCGCAAAAACTAATTCGACCACATTACCACCACCTAATTTCTGCATACCACCCACAGCAATCCACAAGTCACTCATCATTCCACGACTACTCACAAAGGAATGCTGTTTATCAATACAAGAATATACAACTTTTTTTAGAAGTTGTAATGTCCTACGGTGCGCCCATGGCCAACATTGACGATTCCAAACAAAACAAAAAAGACGATAAAATCTTCATAAGACGAAATAAAAAAAAATCGAAGGCCCATG